>JAODLD010000040.1:23194986-23210805 GCA_026781065.1 Mormyrops boulengeri | reverse complement strand
TTTCTGTACCATTGATGATACATTGATCCTGTTTGTACCTCCGGGATGTTCCTTAGAGTCCATTTCTGTACCTTAAACGGTACAATTACCTATATATAGCTAAGTGTACCATTGGCAGACCCTTGAGGGTACATCCCCAGTGACAAGCAAAGGTACAAATTTGTACCCTTTTTTCTGAGAGTGTGGGCATGGCTCCTAAATCACAATGTCCAGTGTTTTCTGTCTGTGCTCTCCACTAATCCAGATGTGGGAAGAGCCGCCTTTAGTACCTAGTGGATTCTTAGCAGTTCGGCCCTGAGGAACACTTTTGGAGCTCCAGTATCGGACGTCCTAGACCCAACGCTGATTGCTGATTTTTGCTGTCAGCATCCTGAGTGACCTGCATCTTAGGCTCATGAACACCCCCTGAAGCATAAGCCATGGGCACCAGGAGTCATCCATGGGGAGGGGGGTACTGTAAGGATTAAGTTGATTCCACCATCTCCCTGCTGTACTGACAGCTGTACCTTACTCCCCTCATTCTCTACACTATTTAATTGCTTTAGCTGGATTCCGCAGTGCGAGGAATTATTGACACATGTCCGATTACTGAGAGTCTCACATCCCTACTTTTTCCTGTGAGCTTAATTCTCCTCTCATGTAGTTTATCGAGTGTGTTTCTCCTCTTACTTTGCCTGGTCAATGTGTGCACCAATCCCCATCTCAGTGCAAGTCTGTATCCCAGTCCTCCCATGTCTGTACGTGTTCCTGCCTAACCCTTTACTCTCAAGACTGTGTTTCTGAGTTCTCAAACTTTGCTCCTGTTTCTGATTATTACCGAAGTTCGGAAACTAGTTCCTGGCCCACCTTGATTGGGAACTTCTGTAGTTCCCGGTTACTTTTGTTTGTCACTTTCCCACTGGACAACAGGAACTGTGGCCTTTACGCTAAATACACATGGGAAATGCAAAAAGCTTGTAGGTTAAACTTCACACGTAATTTTACACAGAACTACACCACCATCCTAAAGTAATGGAGAAATGTGTTTATAATTCATTACATCTGGTCAGCAGATCAGTCTTTCATTTTCCACAGAATATATATATATATTTTTTTTAAGTTTCACTGCAGGCGATGTTAGATAAAAGAACTTTGATTATTGATTGATTACGTGTGTGCGTGCATGCATGTGTGTGTGCATTAATTAATCCAATAGTCCCTTAAAGCTGTTCCAGTGACTATTTAAAAAGTTTTCATCTACAAAGCCTGATAAATTACCATGTCATGGAAGCGATGATATTCCCTCTCATGGATTCTGCTTGGAACAGATAAAAGTGCCAAAGTTAGTAATGTGGAACCCCCATTATTTCCAGGTTCAAACAGTGAGGTACGTATTCTTACTCATCACTGTGAAATTACAACATTCTGTTACATAGAAAAATAAAATAGGATCACAGTAGGATGTCGAAGTTATCATTTGTAGTTCTTATGGAATATTTATTTGGCATGATAAACAGTATTATTCTAGTTATTGTATCTATCTATTAATATTCAATGCGTATATATGTAGGTATGTTTTTGTGTATTTACATACAAACAATGACACAAGATCGATACATATGCAACCATATATACAATAATACATTTCAATACTTTTTTACTATATTTAAAGATAAATTAACATAAATCAAACAACTGTCATCATATGGAAATTAATATTTGAGTTTAATAATATAATAATTGAAATTGTTTCAAAACGTTAAGGCTGTTAAATATTGGAAAACTAAAAATTAGCTTATAATTAAATTGTACATTGTTTTGTTTAGTTTGTGTATATTTTTGCAGACTAGGCAAAACCTGGTACATGACTTCTTAAAAACTGTACAAAAACAATACTATTCATGTTTGGAATAGGTTACTTAGGGTTTAAGTTAATCCATTTGGTTAATATTAATATGATAAAGTTACCTTAACTGAAACAGATCTGCAGGCTGAATAAATGGGATTATGGGAAGAAGAATATAAATGTGGGGTATTGCTTTACATTACCTGCACCTTCATAATGCATTCATAGAACATTCAGTGCACCTTCATGATGCATTCATAGAACATTCAGTGCCCCTTCATAATGCATTCATAGGACTTTCATAAGCAGCATGTAAATATATTATATGATAATAATATATGAAATAAATATATTACATGATTATAATTATATGTTGTTTGCAGAATGGAAAGTACGATAACTCAACCCTATTTTAAAATCTGAAATGCCTCTGTAAAATTGAAATCGTATCCACTTTTTCTAGTTCATCATCGTAAAAAAAAAACACTCTTTCCAAGAACAGTGAAAAAGCTGTGAATAAGATTAAGTCATGCATCCAAGTTCTGTTCTGCCTATAAGCAAAGCACAAGAAACCATCATGGAAATGCATCAGTCCAGCTGAAGAGGATAGCCAGACCTACATTCTCCTTCTAAGGTTCAGCAAAAGAACTCACCATGACCAAATGTATTCCACAGCCCTGGGTAGCAATTTAATTGCTAGGTGCTAGCTTGTAAGGACTCAGCAAAAGAGGGCATGAACTTAAACCCATCCAAGAGGATCAAACTACATAGCAAACAGCAAACCCTCCCCTACAGAGTGTACGGAAGATCTTTAAAGTGATTCAAAAACTGTCCATACATATGTACTGTACAACATAGACTCTGTGTTCTGGAGATTTCAGTCGGTTTTGATGTCAAATCTACCTTGCATGTGGAGTTTTTCCCATGTTTGCGCAGGTTTATTTCTGTGGCAAGGGGACACAATATCTCTAAATCGCCCCTCGTGTATGATTATATGCTCTTTGATGGGGTGCTATACTGTATGGAGGTGTCTCCTGCCATATGCAATAAGGTTCCTGGAATAGGCCGAATGCTCACCATGGTAGTTTATTGGATAGGATTTGATTAATAATACATTTATTATGATAGCAGCAGCAGTAACAGTAGTCATTTTTGCACTAGTATTGAGAAGCTGTTTATGCCCAGAGATTCATGCATGATGGTTTTAGGTCCCCAGTCACTGTCATTAGTCTCAGTCTTCCTTCGTATTGCAGCTCAGCATAAACAACAGAAAACAGGAAAAAGAGTCTGTTATTTATACAGTGCAGCGAAGTTTTATTTACTTTAGCATGGAACGTTATTCAGCATCTCATTTTTTCCAACGCTGATTGACAGAAAGTCACCAAATATGTTTTGCAAATCAAGTGACTTCATCATCACTGAGAAATGTGAGAGAACACAGTGGTCTGAATTTAACTTCCTGTGATTCCATCGTCTGTGTCAAAGGCTGCCCTCAGACCTGACAGAAATGAAGCTGAAAATGTGAGTCATCGTTGCCCCGTCACAGCTCTCCGCTGAAACCTCTAATCCTCCAAGCCAGGGAAATCTTCAGCAGTACGGCTTTGAGTGGAATCTGACAGATTTCTGTCTGGTTTCTTGACCACTTAGCTCATTGTTAGCAGATCAAACAAGCCTTAATAAGAAATTCAGAATTGGCCACGTTTACAAAGTCTGTACTAGTCCTGGTTCATCAAGACAAATTTCTGTCTATATGAGCTATATGAATGCATTCTGAGTGTGCACTAAGAGCTCAAAGCTTCTAAGCGGCATATACTAACTAGCACTATTTTTAAAAAGGTCCGGTAATATCCAATTACTGCTAGGTTAACATTGTTTCTGAGCAGACATGATGAGCAGCTGATAACTTGTGAAGACAGTATGGTTTTCAAAATAGCCCAGGTCTCCAGCCCATGCTGTGTGGCTTGCAGTATGATAAAATGCTTCTCTATTGCCTATCAAGACAGCAATGGACAAGCCCCCCCGCCCCCCGTATTGGCATATATGTGGGGTGGAGGTGCAGAAAGGCAATAGAAAAGACTGAAGGGAAGCTGGATTACTTTTGTTCAGCATTATCAGCCACTATATACATGTCATAAACCAATTGTTTTATTGAATTTGAATTACAGTAGAACCTTGGAACTCGACCGTCTCTCAACCATCTCGGACATTGAACGTGTCTGTCAGATTTTTTTTAACTTTAACCGAAATCTTGGAACTTGACCATTCCTGTTAAAACTTGTGTGGGTCAAGACGCATTTAACTCTACCAATTTGGACATCGGTAGGGTCGGTCGAGAAAAAACCTAACTGCTACTCCACCGAAAACTCGGAACATGATAAAACAAAATGGACCGGCTATAACTTATAGAGACCGAGACGCGTCTCTGATGGGCTGAAACAAAGGCACACAGACCTACCGGGATGCTGATGCCTATGAATCGGTCTCAGTCTCACGGTGCCTCTCGCCTGAGTTTTTTGTGCTTTATCTACAGTACACTTAGTGATACAGTAATCATGGTCCCTAAGATTGTAACGACAGAATACTCAGGGAAGGTCCAACTGATCTTTATTGGGAGAAACCGAAGCAGAGTCCAAAGAACAAACAGGGTCGTAGCCAAAATCCGTCCGATCCGAATCACCAAAGCCAGAGGGAAAACCAAAACCGTAGTCGAGCCGGGTGCAGGTGGGTTCGAAAGCCAGGAGGTCTGTCCGAGGACTCTGACAGGGCACACGGGGAGCAGACACGAGGGAGGATCAGGGCTGGGTCGAACGGGAGCAGGAAGGTTCAGAAGGCGCTGGAAGGGGGAGCAGGCAAAACCGGGCGGATCGGAGCTGAAACACAGACAAAGGTAGTAGTTGCTCGGAAACTGAATCACCAACAATACCTTGTGCCGAATGATATTCACACAGGGTTTAAGTAGCTAAGGGGGCGTGTCCCGGATTGCTCGCAGCTGCTGGCGTGACAAAGATATTGAGCAGTGATACCAGCAAACCATAGAGGACAGTAGTGAGAGTAACTGTAGAACTTAAAAAGGAGATAATAGGGAGACGTGAAGGTGGTGCACGTGTGTCTGCTCTCGCTTCGGAGTGTGGGATTGTCATTTATTTCATGTTTATTGCTTTTCTGTGCGTGCTTTTTCACGGGTGTACGCATTTTATTTTGATTGTTAATGCTTTTTACCATTAGTTAGGTAGGTAGATAAGTTTAAACAGGCAATCATTTGTGGTTCGGGAACAGATTGAATTCATTTACATAATTTCGTATGGGGAAATTCGACTTGGACCTCAACCAAATCACAACTCGACCAGCCTTCTGGAACAAATTAAGTTTGTGTTTCAAGGTACCACTCTATGTGCTTTAGTTCATCCTCTGATTATGACTGCAACCATTGTTAGATTGTTTGAAAGAAGTAAAATACTGGCTCAGTTTAAACTTCAATGAAAATAAAGTCGATGTTGCTGTGTTTGGTCAGCCTGAGGCGCTGGATAAGCTGGGCAACTCTCTTGGAGATACTTCAGTGGACTAAGCCAACTGTTAAAAACCTTGGAGTGATTTTTGATAGTTTGTTTAAATTCAACAAACAGATCAGCTCTGTCATCAAGACCAGCGTTTTTCAGCTGAGACTCTTAGCCAAGGCAAAGGACTATTTACCAAGGAAAGATTTAGAGAAAGCCATTCATGATTTCTTCTCCTCGCACTTAGATGACTGTAATTCGTTGTATGTGGATTTGGAACAATTGACTATATGGCTGTCTGGCACTTTGGCCAGCCTTGGTTATATTAAATGTGCTTTATAAATAAATTTGGCCTTGACATTATTATTATTATTATTATTATTATTATTATATGGGGCACAGTTGTTGCTCACACTTCCAAGGGGTTCAAATCTTGTGTGTGTGTGTGTGTGTGTGTGTGTGTTATGGCATGACATTAGGTTTGAACATTTCAAGGACACTCTTTAAGGACACAGATGTACTGTAACTGTGAAGGTTGTGTTATTAAACATTCCACAAAAAATGGCTTTGTATTAACTTTATCTGTCATTAAATAAAAAATAAATAAAACCAAAATTAGTCTCACATAAAAGACTTCCATATGTTGCATTTTCATTTACATTGAAAGTAACAACAGCGGTGCATAGAACTTGATGAAAGAAAAATCAAGTGTCCTCTCTCAACATAAACAAGTATCGGACTAGTGAACAGCTCTACACCCAGTGTGGTCCATGAAGGGACTCCATCTTTTTATCCACTTCAGAAAAGCACTTGCTGTTTGTGGTGTTTTTAGCTATTATTGCTGCTCTACACAGTTTGTACTAAGGCTTGTTGTCGTTTACATCAAATGTGGAAACTATTTTATGCACCTGTACGTTTTCAGCTGAAGCTGACAGTGCCAAAGACTTAACGGCAAAACAGTTCATAGACAGACTTCACAGACAGAACTGCATTGTTTGTATTTGTCAGATGGACGCATGATTTATATGTTGAAACCAAATTAATCAACACATCTACAATCAAGTTTTTGGCATCATGATAATTTGTATTTTATTATCATCTTATTACAGTATGCCATTGAAAACTTTTGGTTAACAAATAATTGTGAGCATAGTTTTCGTCATCCCCCCCCCCCCGACCCCAGTTTGGGCAACTGAAAAAGCTGAGTAGCGCCAGCCAAGCCAACCGCAAGACACTAGCAGCAACCAAGACCGACAAATGGTTGGCTCCTGTAGGCTCCCATCGATTGTGTAAATTGGCGAATAGTAGTGAAGGTTGGGCCCAATCAGAGAACTCGGTTTCACCAGCCGGCTCCAACGCCGTACTCAGCATGCGGCCAAAACAGCACCAACAGCAACTGGCTGTGTCTGATGGTGCCACATACACCAGACTGACAAGCCATCACCAACCCACTGACGGCCTACCAGCTACCAATGGCCAGAAATCTGCTTGGTGTGTTTAAGGTCTAAAATTGTATGTCTGCCCTGGAGTGGAGTGACTTCCCTCCAAGGTGTAGCTCTATCTTGTGCCCAGTTCTTCCTGGGATTGGTTCCAATAAGCAATAAATGGATGTATGGATGGATGTCATGTCATGGGCTTTACTGGATGGATGGATGAATGGATGGATGGATGGATGTATGTCATGTCATGGGCTTTACTGGATGGATGGATGGATGTATGGATGGATGAATGGATGGATGTATGTATGTATGTCATGGGCTTTACTGGATGGATGGATGGATGGATGGATGTATGTATGTATGTCATGTCATGGGCTTTACTGGATGGATGGATGGATGGATGGATGTATGTCATGTCATGGGCTTTACTGGATGGATGGATGGATGGATGATGTCATGGGCTTTACTGGATGAATGGATGGATGGATGGATGGATGGATGGGTGTCATGTCATGGGCTTTACCCAAATTGTAAAAGGTAATATTTCTTAAAATATTAGTAACATTGTTCCATTACACACATTGTAGCCTATCGTTTCATGTTAGCGTGCTTTATCTTTTAGATGGAATTTGTGCTAAGCTAGTTTCACTTGACTCAATTAAAAGATACATGTGATTCTTTCTCTGGGTACATATTGATTGTACCAAGAGATGTTTTTCTGGAAAACACTTTGTTTGATCTTGAATTTTTTTCACCTCTGAGAATAAATTATTATGAATATGTGACGATTGATATTTGTTACGATTCCAGAGGACAAATGAAAACACCAGGGATATGTCATAAAGAAATTGGAATTTTTAAATTGAATCGTCAGTGAAAATTAAACTGCTGGTAGTTTATTGTCTTAGTTATTGTATGTCAACAGACCATTACATGGTGCATTGATCCATCAGTTTTCAATAACCAGTTAACCAACCAGGGTCATGGTAACCCATAATCCATGGTAATTTGCCAGGAAACCAGTCAATCAAAAAACTAAACACATTATCTTTCAGTGTTTCTTGTAAATGATTTTTATCTACTGATTTTTGAGAGAAGGTAAACATAAATAAATGTAAAATATTCCGTAAGAATAGTGTGATGAGGAAGGCTGGACATCAGGATATTATATCCATCTTATTCCTAGTTAAGCTTTCTAGATTAAACAAGTATGGGATTGGAAGACCTGGGCTAAATATAGGTATATGCTACAAGCCAAACTGATCAGAGATCAGATTTAATAAGCAACTTATTAAACATGCTTTCTAAGAGAGTGTGAAAATATTAGTAAGGGACTCAATTAACTGTATAAATGTATCATCCTGCATGCAAACTGAAAGACAGTCTGCTGCGTTAATATGCTGGCTTTTAAAGCACTTTGCCATCTCACCTATTAGAGGATTTCATGTCTCTGCTTTTTATATAACCTTACAGGCAGAAACTGCAGGATTGATATAACGGAACCACTGGCATCACATTACAATAAAATGGTCTCATTGATGTGTTGTGACAAGTCAAAGGCAGCTCCTCCTACAGAAAGGTTTATAATTTTCGACAAGCCTACATTAATAAGATGACAGAGAATTTAAATTGAATTACCTGGGACAGTCCTTGAAGAGTTAGAGCTGCGAATGAGAAATGATGTAAATTCAAGAAAATGATTCTCTACATGGAGTACAACTCTATTAAGAAGAGGAAGAAATGGTCTTCTACGTATAAATAAATTCTTATGAAATAGCTTTGGATAGAAGAAACAGCTAAGGTGAATTCTGAGGGTAATAGGGCAGAGTCTAAAGCTGTGTACAACAGGGCTAAAAAAGGACCAGAGGTTGTCAGTTCAGGTCCAGAGAGTAAAAGTCCAGACCAAGATTTTGTTTCAACCAACCAATTGAGTACTCTGTGACTCTGACTGTCCATACTCAGTTGGTTGGTGGAAACAAAATCTTGGTCTGGACTTTTACTCTCTGGACCAGAATTACCCACCTCTGAAAAGGAAGAGCTACAGGCAAGAAGAGTAGAAATAGAATTAAGAGCATAAAACAGAGTGATGCAAAAACGGTGTTTAGCAGCGATCAGTAATGGGTCCATCTCTCTTCTAAATGTCTACACAACCAGGCCAAAGGAATGAAACTGAATATTCTGAATATAAAAATTAAAACAAGCAATCATGAAGACAGTAAAATATTCATGCAGATTCAGATTGAGTTCATAAGTGGCCTGACAACTCTCAAGATAACATTAATTCTAGACTTTATATTCCACGGAATGAGAATCTTGGCCTTCAGAGCAAATACAAACAAATTATGCTCTTTTTAAGTAAAGGTTAGGTTACGGTGTAAATTACTGCATTGGTAGAACCCTTGAAAAATGTGCATTAAGGGGCAGTTCGCGTGAACCGGGGATGTCAGTGGCAGCCTGCGTGGAGATGGCGTGGAGATGGCGTGGAGATGGCGTCAGGTGACGAGCTGTTTCACTCACCTGTGTGTCGTCACCAGTGTCATAAAGCAGACTCCTGCTGGCTCTCTCAGCCCTGCCTGCACACCAGATTGTGTTTCCCAAATAAAACTAAGCAAAGTCTCTCTTCCGTCTCCGCATCCTCTTGTCACATGGATATATTTAGCATCCCAAAAGAAGCCTTCTATCCATCGCCCAACTGTTTATCCTTTTGGGGGCTCCTAAAGCTTATCCCAGAAAGCTTAGGCCGCAAGGCAGGGGGACACTTTACTGGATGGATGGATGGATGTGATGTCAGTCCATCACAGGACACATAGATGTACACACTTACACATTATACGCTGGTTAGACAACCCATTAATTGTGTCTCGTGGAACTGCAGGGAAACACCTGAACATCCTAACAAACAATGTGTGACACAGGGAAACATGCAAACTGCACCCACACAGTAGAGAGACCATTCAAGCCCCCAGTGCTCCAACTGAGCCACCATGCTGCTTCTACAGCCACCTTTACAGAAGCAAAACACATAAGCTATGAAATAAAACAGAACGGACAAGAGGCATTACGTGATCAGAAAGGCAATAGAATAAGGAGGAAAGTGGTTAAGGAGGTGTGTGTGTGTGTGTGTGTGTGTGCGTGTGTGGGTGCAAATGTGTGTGTGTTTGCACCAGAGGAGTTTAATTAATTACATTTACTCAGAGCTTTAAGCTTGTTGCCTTACACTATGACATTTGATGAGCTACAATGGGAAGAGTCCATTATTATTTGTGTCGTTTATGCTGTTATGTTTTTAAACCGGTTTCAATGACAGTGGCATGTACTACGGGAACCAATCAAGGGCGCGGCCAGCATTGATCACGTTAGGCATGCACTACTGCTGGTGGTGCGATTGGTCAGCTTCGCTTTATAAACAGCTCTGGCTAATAATAATGATTTAATACTTGCATGTGCTTTGAAGAGAACCAACACGACCACATCTTCTGTGACTTGATGTTAGCTGCTCACCAAGATAGAACATATCTCAGGATGTTGCTGGTGACAGAAGTTTCAAAGAATTGAATCAAATATTTATATATACAGTATTATAACATATACTTGAATTCTTAATATTAATTAAAAGTGCTTTTATTTGTTATGGGTGCATCCAGGCTTGTTTTACACATCTGGGTAATATATATACACACACACACACACATATGTGTGTGTCTGTTTATATATATATATATATATATATATTTAAAGGCAGTGAGGACACTGCTGGTAAATTGAGAGTCCAGACTTCATGACTTCATAAAATGAGACATTATAGCAATAAGTGTCAGTTGAATAATGGAGGAAAATCCGGCAAGGCTGATTGTTCATCGTAATGGTCATTCTGCTCTTAAGACAACTGCCTGCTTATCAATTCATGCCTCCTCCACACTACAGCAGCTCTCCATTCCCAGCCAATGTAGAGTCTATTTTTTTGTTCACCATCACGTCTTTCCAACCTATTAGCACCTCGCTGCATGTCCAGAGACAACCTCCGCATTTCCGATTGGGACACATTTGCATTTACAAATTGCGTTGTCTGTTCCGCTCTTTCATAAAGAAGAGGGTTTTTTTGCTTCTCTGTAAGATGTCTCCCTACATGGGGATTTTCTCTGTCAGCTTTCGTGGTGTCCTATTTAAGATTTTCTCAGTCATGCTCGATGTATTAAGGCTCTCCAAGACATTAGCCTGTTCACTCTTTTCTGCAAGGGATTATTCTCACAAGACATTCAATTTTTTATGAAAATGATCGTTATACCCCAAAACCTGGAGAGATGTCTTTCATTCAACTGTCTTTTTTTCTAAGAGTTCAAACTTCCTTCACAAAACTAAGTACCAGTGAAATAGATGTGAAATGACCCCGAACCTAAAATAGTTGGGTGCCAAAGTGTTATCTATCTATCTATCTATCTATCTATCTATCTATCTATCTAACTGTATACCTGAACTGGCCCTTTAAAATCTTGATGCTTGCAGCAGTAACATTCTGCTTATTAATAATCAGCATATGATGACGAGCAGCAAAGTGCCACAGCAGGTAACACTGTAGCCCCCCACCTCCAGTACTGAGGTTTTATTCTTGACCCCAGTTCTGCGTAAGTAGAGTTTGCAGGCTCTCCATGTGTTTACCCAGGTGTCCTCCAGGGACGCCACTTATCTCCCACAGTCGACAGGTACTTAAGTGAATGGCTGGTTCTTAACCCTGAGTGTGTGCTCTGCGGTGGACTGGTTTCCGATCCTGTCTCATGTCCTCAGCTCTCTGGGATAGAGCTCAGGTTCACCATGGCTCTCTGCTAGATGCAGGGCCGGCAGAGGGGCATGAATACCCTGGCAGATTAAGGGGGGTGCAGCACTTCACAGGCTCCTTGAAAATGTAAAATTGAATGTAACATTTGGCGGAAATTGTGGTTACTTTTTGTCAGGGGCCCCAGAATTTCTAGGTACCCCCGGGACTGGGTGGATAGATAAACTAAGGCTTTGACTGGGGTTCCCTAATTCTGGTCCTGGGGGGGCCAGTCTGCAACACAGTTTTCAGAATTGCCTGCTCAAAAACACCTAGTCAATCTGGTAATTAGCTAGTGAGCTGAATAAGGTGTGTTTGAGCCGCGAAATCTGCAAAGTGTGCCGCAGACTCGCCCTCGAGGCCGCAATTGGGGAACCCTGGCTTAGACGCTGGAGTTATATTTTTTACAATTTCTTGAAAGTTAAATGCCGGGTGACAAAGTTAATCTGTTCCTTACATTTGAAGAAGCCGTTACTGACACATGCCCAGTCTTTGCAATTTTTTATGATGTAACTTCATATAAAGATGTTATTACTGCAACTCTTTAAATTGGCTGTCAGGATCTGTGATGCTGTAGTTTTCCATTTTAATTATGGGTGGGAAATACTAATTCTGCACTGTGACAGCCAGCTTGGAGCCAGATGGGGAGAGAAGCTAGCAGCCTTTCTAGCGAACGTCATGCTTCTGCAAGGCGGCATCCTGAGAGGAAAGCATGTCACCCTCTCGTGGCTGGTAAAGAGGTCAGTGTCGCCCAAAATGGCAGGACAAAACCACAAGACACTGCAAGTTTATTAATAAGGCAGTGAAAATGAAATCTGACCCATTCCCAGTCCTAATGGAACCTGCTTTAAACCAGTCATGCTTCATCTATAGGGGCTTCAGATTGAAATTATTAATAGGTCCTATGGGCCCAGATCAAGCTGACAAGGGCCTTAATATCTGACCCCGACATTCCTCACTGCTTTAAAATGTCTTTACATCAAATCCCAGCCAGCAGTATACACTGCCAGCAGCTCCTTGCCTGCTAATTAGAAGTCAGAAAAACACCGATTACGCAGGTCTTATTTAAACACAGGCCTATGAAACCAACAGAGACTTTAAAGCCGTATGGAGACCCAGAGACTTTAATCATCTTCGTGTTTGGATTTCACAGTATTTGAGTAAATAAAATTTTAAAATAAAATAATTTAGGTTTCATTTCTGCCCACTTACCTCCCACAATCCAGTGATATGCAGCAATACAAGTGTGTGTGTGTGTGTGTGTGTATGTGTGTGTGTGTGTGTCTGTGTGTATATATATATAAAAATATATGAGAGCCTGTTCTTTAATTAGTTGGCCAGAACATTGGGCAGAATTATAATGCACTGCCTGTAGATGACTGGTTCACTTTCCATTAGGTATTTATGCTTATGTTCTTATTGGGTGAACACAAGCAGGGAATGACGGTGCAAAATAAGCCCACATTCCTTCAGTAACCAAAGGCTCATGGTGAGTGTTTGGCTATAGACATACTTTATATTTTACATTAAATTCATATATTTAGCAGAAGCTTTTGTACAGACCAATGTAAAAGTGAGGATCAGAGAGCCAGGTAACAGATTTGCTCTAAGGCCCACTGGTGAAATCACTCTGCCAAGTCTGGGATTTGAACCCACAATCTTCTGATCACAGACATACCTCTTGCCCTAACTTAAAGCTACAAAGCTGAAATACTAGAAGAATGATGCTTCTACTGACAGAAAGAAAGCATACGGGATGGGGCGCCCACTCAGAATCAAATTTCAATATATACTAACCTGCTAAGATGATGCCTGGAAGTGCCCTGACCCATGAAATATGAGACAGATCAAGGAATAAAGTACAACACGTGCCGCTTGCAGCAGGTCCTGCTGTACACGCTGGGGGATACCAGCCAAAATTGGTTCCACTACACAACAAATTAGTGGGACGTGTGACTGAGCTTGTAGAGCTGAAGGGGACTGAGTCAGAACTTATTACCGCCCCGCCGCCGGCGTCGGGGGACATTCCAGGTGTCATCTGGGAAGATGGGTTCTCAGGTTTTGACATGGGGCATTGGACTTGCCTGCTCTGATCATCGACCATCAATTTTTTTAACACTTCGTTCTCGCCCATGGGGTCTACGGGCGCCTTCGCCTCTTGTCACTAGTGTTGAGGTTCTGTCAGGTCCTCAGACTGACTGTCAAACTTCTCTCAATCCTGATTGGACAAATGGTTGTTGAAAATGAACAGACAGATGGGTCAACTCTGGCCTTTTCATTCCTAACAGTGAATGAAAGGTGAAATGACTGTGTAAAGTCTCACACATCCGGGACACTGCCGACTGGCTACCAGAGCAGACTGAACGATAGCGCTTCTTCTCCTTTCATTCAAGGGCTGTTCTGAAGCATGGTCCTTGGTTTACCCGCTACAGGAGTATTTTGCAAAAGAAATTTTGGTGCTCAGCAAACTGGTTATCGTGTACCAGGCCACAGTGAGTTTGGAGCAGACGACATAAGGGACAAGACAGGATGTACACTTATAGGTTAATACCTAATTCAGAGATGCCTATTCACCTAAACGATGATGATTTTCGATTGTGGACGAAAGCCCATGCAAACATGGGAGACAAGGGAAACTGCACGTACACTGAGCTGGGCACGCAAATCTAAAGGTGTGAAACCACAGTGTTGCCAGCCGTATAAATGACAAACGATAAACGACAAACGATAAAATGTTACCTTCATAAGATGTTTTTCAGAATAACTAATGGGTACCGATTGTAAAATGATAGCTACACCAAAATTGTTTTACTTTTCTTCATTCCATTAGTATCCAAAATCAAGTTCACGTCTGGCAGACAAATGCCTTTTTCTTTTATATAACAAATCTTACGTCCTAAATTATGAAAATGCATTTTTTACAGTTTGGAATTTTCTGCTATGAAAAACACATTTGATCTTATATCAGCACCAGCAAAACACATTTCTAGTTTTCATATGTCATTTGATGTTTTTAGAACGTTAAAACATTGTGCTAACGATGTTAAACGAGCGACTGTGCCTAATGTCAGACACATCCGACATAAGTCAGCTATAAGGAGGAAAAAGCTCAACTGATCATCAAGCTCGAAGATGAAGCCGCAATGAATGCAGGAATAACATAGGAAAGGTGTGAAAAATCAAATTTCACTTGCTGTCCTCTTTAATGAGAGGTTATTTTGGTACCTCTGAAGAGGATATTGCATCTCCTCTCTATATGAAAAAAGTCAAATAGGAAGAAGCAGTATGACGGTAAGTGATAACAATCCTGTGGAAGAAAAGGGCCTGTAGGGAACATCTAAGCCCAGTTTAATAACTGGGCCGTCTAGCTGCTTTTACTAAACAATAATGGCATTAGCACCTCATGCACTGTGTAGTTACAGCGATTACCAGAAGGATCTGTCATAACACACCCAGCTGTGTAACATACAGCCTTTTAACCGCTGTCCTTCACCAAGAAAATTAAAGTCTCCCCACACCCTATCTACATTTTTTTTTTTTTTTTTAGACAGATTCCCAGCAGTTATTCTCTTCTTCAAGCACCTTTTAATGAGGTCTCATGACGACAAAACAATTTTACCCTTGAGTTTCTGCTTCTTTTTTTTTTGGCTTGAATTCCGAATGCGTTGTCTTCAGATGTCAGCACATGATGCACTGCTCAGGATGAGCGTCACTGTAACCCTATGCAGTTCCTATAGATGACTTATAGCCAATAGCGCGGGATTTGTCGGCCTTCAGCATGTGATGCTTGACCAGGTCCCCCATCAGGTCCCCTGGCATACAGGATGCCATCCTGTCACTGCATCCTCCTGGCTTTCCATCTGTTCCCTGAGGCTGCGCTCACACTTATGTCTTCAGATGTGCTGATTTTGTCCCTTGGAGGACAACAGAGGGGGACTGAACACCGAAAGAATAAAATGACGCCAAAGTCAGTGCCTGTAACATTGACCCCCCCAGCAGGTCCCCAGGATACAGCATTGAACTCTACCAGAGATAACCAGCAGGGGAATGACAAACCCCTCCCGCCCTGATGAAATGCTGTCTCTCATCTCAGAATATACTCCCTGGATTTATGAGTTACAAACAAGATTCTGACTTGGTATTTTCAAGCATGCTACTAGCCCCCCCCCCCCCCCACAAACACAAAGGAAAACACAGAGAGAGAGCGGGGGGGAGAGTTGGTGTTAGTTGACAAAAGACCAGAGCTGAATA
>JAODLD010000040.1:23145736-23186172 GCA_026781065.1 Mormyrops boulengeri | reverse complement strand
TTGTATGTGTGAGTGACTGGTGTGTGAGTGTGCCCTGTGATGGGTTGGCGCCCCGTCCTGGGTTATTCCCTGCCTTGCTCCTATAGCTTCCAGAATAAGCTCTGGGTCCCAGCGAGCAAAGTTTCAAACAAACCTGTTAGTAATTGATAATGAATGATTTAGCGGCGATGTCATAATACAGTCCTCTCATTGGCTGTAGCTTATGATTTTCCAAATGTGACTTTATCACTGGGGGTGGTCTGCTGGGAACCCGTCCTGCAGAATGACCAGCCACAACGAGTCGCCCCACTGGTTCTTATCTCCAGATGGTCTCATGTCACAGTACTGGTCAGAAGGGGCACAGTTCAGGGTGGAAATGGCCAGTCTTATCACTGTTGTGGTAAATGGAATGAGAGCTCCCTGGGACAGGGTCAGTGCCTCTATGTGCCATGTCCGCCAAATTTATGAAGCAAAATTAGCCGCGTAATTGCCAGATGGATGCATGTCATTTGTTTGCTCTGCGTATTTGCAGTTTAGCATCTGGAAGTTATTTGTTTATTGGTTTATTTCTGCAAGAAGGGATTTAGTACTTCATGTTATTGATTTGGTTGTTAGTTGGTTTGATTGGTAGTTGTTTTGTTTTTTTGCACAAGAACATTCTCCACTGCTCGTTAATTAAAAAAAGAAGCCCAATACTGATCTGAAAACAAAGACAGGTCCTCGACCACTGTACCATCTGCTCTGCTTTATCCATCCATTCATGTTCTGCTTCTTTATCATGAGGGCCACCATCATCCATCCTGGGAAGATCCTCACACACTTCCTTTATTTCCCCTTTTTTTGCCTCCATGCAGCGATCCTGAGCACCAGTACGGGAAGCAGCTTTATTCAGTGTCTCGCTTTCCCCTCTGTTATGGTGTCCTTTTGGGTCATTTCAGATAATTGTTTCATTTTTCCCCCATTTCCATGTGGAAATGAGAAACTACCATAAAATATTGCCTGCTATTTCAGATTCCGCGTGTCTCACTGGCCTGTACTTTATTATAATCTCTGCCTCTTACATCATCACGTATTAATCCACAGGTAGCACACTGGCCCAGCAGGTATAGATTTCAGATCACGCTTCCACTTTTGGGTTCACGCTGCCAGCCCCGAATTGGCATATACCTCCTCCGACCACTAAACCCTGAAGACATGCTGTTCGCAGGGAATCAGTGTCTTCAGAATGCCGAAACTGCACACGAATGCCAGTCTACTGTCATGGATTGATACTCTTTGTAGGCGTCACCTGCGATAGCTCACTGATAGGTTATCCTACAATCATATCACCTTAAGTGGCCAATAAAAATTTATCTGCCAGGAGAATCCTGCGATATATAAGCAAATTAATATTTTCAAGTTACTGTTCGTTTTTGCCTCTCACCTTGTTTTCCCCATTTCAGGCCGCCTGGTCTCAGTCTTGTGCAAAGAGTATGCAGATGTCAACTCGGCCCTGTGACAACATCCGGAGAATCCAGTTCACTCAGTTCACCCAGTGCCTTCCCACTGTCCTTCTCACTGTCCTACCAACTGTCCTTCTATACCCCAGTCTCAATAATCTGCAAATGAAATGCCTTTCTCATGTGATTTACTGTGGGTATATAAAGTTATTTAATCAGAAAACTCTGTTTTTTCCACACTGGCTTTTTAATCCCTTTGCTAAATAAACTGTAAAGCACTAACTTGTGAAAATGCATTACAAATGTAAGTTGTGCTTTCTTTTTCATGGCATGACCATAAAAATTATGAGTGGACATTTGGTGCATTAAGACTCGAGGGCTTCCAGCTATACTTTCTGAAGACAAAGGAGATGTGTAGCACAGCGTGACAGTTCCGGACCAAACAAACGGATCCCACTTCCCTGGCTTCCTGAGAGGGGTTGTACATCCTGGTTTTGGTTTGGGTGTTGGATATTTTATGGAAAAAAGCTGCAAATAAATCACTGAATGCACCAGGAGAGCACAGCACATAAAGTAGGTCAGTAATGCAAACTGTTTGACATGTACTTTTAACTGAAAGTCATTGAAGGGAATGTGCTTACAAACCAGTTTGCAGGGAAAAAATATAAATATCACATTTAGTTCCAAATGCATGTTTTTTGTATAATTTTTTCATTTCCTCTTCTTGATCGCAGTAAACATCATTTTTTCAGCTTGAAAAGAGAGCACACGCTGACCTGAGAACAGTATGATAGCATAAACACAGTGCCCCAATCATCTTCTCCTGGTGTAGCCCTGCAGAGCATATCGATGGGATTATTTGAACAAAAGCTGTACAATTTATTAGATGCCGAGATTCAAACCCAAAGCCCGGCAGGTGTGAGGCGACAGTACTACCCAACAACGTAGCCATTAGTATGACTATCCCTCCGTCTATCTATTTATCTATTTATTCATTCTTCTAACCGCTTTTCCTGGGCAGTGTCACTGGACTGGGGCTCATCCCAGGCAGCACAGGATGGCCCTCACTCAGCACAGATACTCACTGAGCACTTTATTGGACACGCTACACTAATACTGGGTGAGGTCTGCCTTTGCTGTCCAGTTTTGGTGAGCCCGTGCCCACTGCAGTCTCAGCTTTCTGTTTTTAGCTGACAACAGTGGAACCAGACATGAGCAGATGATGTGTTATGCATTCAGAGATGCTTTTCTGCTCACCAAAGTTGGTTATCTGAGTCACCGTAACCTTTTTGTCACAGTCTGGCCATTCTCCTCTGCCCTCTCTCATCATCAAGGTGTTTATGTCTACAGAACTGCTGCTCACTGGATTTTTTCTTTTGCACCATTCTGAGTAAACTCTAGACAGTCTAGAGATTGTTGTGCGTGAAAATCCCAGGACATCAGCAATTACAGAAATACTGAAAGCAGTCCATCTATCACCAAACATCATACCAAAAATCAAAATATTAAAACCACTAAGATACAGAGCCATCGTTAGGTCTGTGCTCAGAATGGAATCTTGCCTGGATAATAAGCTAAATAATAATAAGCTATTAAATATTTGTTAATTGATTGTACACAGCTATATTTAATCTGAGCACATAATTTTTGGTTAAATATTAGGGCTGTAGCAGTACATATATATGCTGTTTACAGTTTGGTATATCATTTTCTGCTCAGTACGCACAATGAAGTGAATGAATACATTTACTGACACGGGCAAAACCTGAACTAAAGTAGATGTTCCACATGGCAAACATTATGCTAATAGTGGTTGTGATTTCGTTATGGTTAATGCTGGTTGTAGTCAGTGATAGTCGTTGATAAGACCAAGATTGTTGGCTTTGGTATACAGAGCTTAGATATGTTGCTGGAAAGACATCCAACATGCGAACTCATTTGAGTCAACATCATCCTAGGGTGTATACAACCAGAGCAAGGCAGAAAAAGCCTCTGTAAGCTGGTCTCTCTGTGGCATTTAAGGCACTCTTACCAGGAAATTCAGACTGAGCTGAAAAATAACTAGAGACTATAGGCAGTGTTTGAAGAGGGGAAAATAGGTGTCGGTACTCCCCTTGCTATTCAGAACCAGGTGCTGGTACTCCACTTCTTATTCAGTAACAAGGTGCAGGTACTCCCCTTGTTATTCACTATCAGGTGCCAGTACTCCTCAAGTTATTCAGAATGAGGTGCTGGTGCTCCCCTTGTTATCCAGTACCAGGTGCTGATACTCCACTTGTGATTCAGTAACAGGTTCCAGTACTCCCCTTGTTGTTCAGAACCAGGTGCTGGCACTCCCCTTTTTATTCAGAACCAGGTGCCAGTACTCTCCTTGTTATTCAATAACAGGTGCCGGTACTCCCCATGTTATTCAGAACCAGGTGCAGGTACTCCCCTTGTTATTCAGTACCAGGTGCCAGTACTCCCCTTGTTATCCAGAACCAGGTGCAGGTACTCCCCTTGTTATCCAGAACCAGGTGCAGGTACTCCCCTTGTTATTCAGTACCAGGTGCCAGTACTCCCCTTGTTATCCAGAACCAGGTACAAGTTCCCCCCCGTGTGCTGGCATGCATGTTCACATCTTTGCCATCTTGCAGGCTTGTATATAGGGGATTTTCTGTAGTGATGGAAATAGTAACTTCTTGGGATAAAATCTACATCATGATTCATTAAAAATGAACAAATATGAGATCAGTATTTAATTTCTGTTATTCATGACATTTCTTCACTAGTTCCTTCAGTAATTCATAAAGGGTTACAGAATTAGCAGGACGCAGGGGACAGTAGTGTCCTAATAGGTAGGGAAGCATGCTTGTCATCCGGAGACTGGGTTTGAATCCTCTACTAATGATGTACCCTGAGCACCCTGAGGTACAACTCTCATGCACTGCGCCCTGGGTGCTGAATAATAGCTGCCCACTGCCATGTCACATCAGAGGGCACACTATGCTGTTGTGTGTCAGCAACTACTATTACTTACCATCACTTCACCAATAGTAGTATAGTACAATAGAAGTACATGCTTACTTAAGGCATTAATTAACCATTAACTAAGTGTTAGTTCATCATTAATCACTCATAACGGATCATGTATTACATACAGGAACTTAGTTAATTGTTAAGTAATTAGTTAACTGTTAACTAATATAGTTCCTGAATGGAATACATGAACCATCGTACTTTAACTATGAACAAGCAGGGGATCAATACGTAACTAACACTTCGTTACTGGTCAATTAATGCATAAAGTGAGCATGTACTACTACATGTGTGTTCCCTCAAGAAAAGTGTGACCAAATATAACATTAACATGATATCAATATAAGTCTAACATTTTGTTTGTGGTTAATTAATACATAAGTGATAGCATAATACTATATTATTTGTGCCCGGTCAAGTAAAGTGTTACCGTAAAGTGTTACTGAGGAATCTAGCTGTCTTACCACCTTTGCCACACCATTTAGCAGATCTCGATCCCTAAGGATTCCAGTAGGTATTATCCCAGCACCAGAAGTTTTTTTTTTGTGTAAGCTAACTGGCCTGGCATATATATCAGTGTAGATGATGTTCTGATCTGGAGAAGGTAAGAGACTGCAAAGCACAGGCAAAGACCACGATTACAAACTGAGACCTCACTTAGAAAGATGCAGGGAAGGAAGCGTTAGACTGAAGGCAGAGAAGTTTAAACTGATGAGACAGGAAGTAAAAGCATAGGACATCAACTCAAGGGTGACGGACTCAAAGTGAATCCTGAAATGGTGCATGTCACCAAGGAGATGCCACGAGCTATGGATGTGAACGGCATTCAGCGACTGGTAGGCGTGGTGAGCTATTAGTCAAAGTTTTATAAGGACATTTCAGATGACTGTGAGATTCTGAGACAGCTCACACACAAGGAATCCACATGGGAATCGTCTGTAGTAAGTTTGGATCCATGCACCGGACTGAAACCCAACGGTAAAAAGCAGCAGTCTTAAAGTGCTACAGCGCCGATAAGGGGCTGACATTGTAGTAAACAGGTTTAGGTGTCGCACTATCACAGTTAGGCCATAGCGTATGGGAGCAGGGCGCTCACTCAAACTAAACGGGGCTGCATCTAAATAAAGGAAGAGTCCTAGCCATAGGCTCTAGTATGGCAAATAGGCTCTATTATAGGCTCTGAGCAGTTACTGTACAAAGTAATCGTAAGCCGTTGGAACTTGTTGTTGAAAAGCCACTGATGAATGTTCCAGAAGAGATTGGTGTTACGGCCCCACAAGTACGACGCTGACTCTGAAACAAGGGGGCAGGGTGAAGAATCGGCCCTTTGAAGCCCTCACAACTTGGAAGAAGGCCAGAATGACAAATCCTGCCATGTGAAATAAAACTCATGGCTCATGTAAGGCTATCAAGCATTTGTCTTATTTGCATTACATAGGACAACGCAGGAAGTTTGTTATAAGTTGAATACAAGTCAGTGTTTTTTCTTGTTTGATTATGGCCCCATTCATACCAAAAATACACACATAGCAGGTAAGGAAAAGCCTGTAGGAAAAATACTAAAGTTACACATGCACTTTACATTTTACTATATCTGATAACATATGGCTTTAGTAGGAAATACATGTTTATAGCTTCTTGTGTCTTAGTAAAGTTTTATATTGCTTTTATATTATTCTAATGAAACACATGTATGATCTCTCCACATTCACTTGGTTTAATTAAACTATGTTATGTTCTCAGAACACAAAGAGAACGCATCAACTGAAAAAGCATGTTTCCTTTTCAAAAGACTCATTCCAGTTGTGTGGGATGAATGTCCATCATTCAGTCGAGTTCATTCAAAGAATTCTGCATAAAAACTAATTCTGACAAAACGCTCATTTAATTTGCGTCGTGCATCAATATAGAACTTTTTAATTAATGTTTGACAGAACATTAATTTAATATGCATTTTACATGAATAAAAGATATATACGACTAATGACACATTCATTTAATATGGATTGTACATTAATGTAGGACTTAAATGTTTGGCAGTACATTCATTTCATATATATTTTGCATGAATAAAGAACATATATGTCTAAATGACACATTGTATATTGAGTGTCACATAAAGAACTTCTATGATTTGGGTAAAACACATAAAAGTCATATGTAATTTTTAAAAAACTTAAAAAAAAAACATGATAGTACAATGTGGAACTGGACACTGAACGGAATTGCTGTCAAATGGGACCGAGATTCAGTTCTGGGTTCAGCACCATGAACAGGGACTGTGTGAATGGACACACTCACAATAGCATCAAAGAAAAGTCACACAGCTGACCATAAAACTATTAGAGGATTTGGATGTCAGACCCAAGCAAACGACAGACTCTGTGTGAGAGTGACACTTTGTTATTGTTCCGATGTTCAAAAAGAGCATAAAATGGAAACACGGCAATGTATTGTACTAAACACAGGGTCGAATGAGTGTCCATTTAATGCATCTTTTGATGCAGTGAGAAAGCTAAATTTACTGAGAGTATGTAGCCAAATAAATATTTTGAGCAATAATATAGTTTTATTCTGTTGTGTTGCAAGGTGTTAAGATTGTCTCCTCAGTATTTTGGTTGGATTATTAAGATTTTGCAATGTATTACATCAGAAGTAAGGTTAACAGTGATTTGAAAGTCTAATTTGGTCTGCCTTTGTTCGTTTACTGAATTATAAAACTGTGATGTTTTTCAGGAGGCTACATACGCTATAGTAATGTTAATTTTTAGTTGTAGTGTAGTGTAAGGATTTTACTTCACACAAAGGAGAAGAACAATATGATGTAAAAATATGCAACATTAGGTCTGTTATGTTAAGTTGGGGATGGCACTGTTGTGCAGTGGTTAGCACTGTTACCTCACACCTCTGGGACCAGGGTTCGTGTGTGTGTGTGTGTGTGTGTGTGTGTGTGTGTGTGTGTGTGTGTGTGTGTGTGTGTGTGTGTGTGTGTGTGTGTGTCCTCAGAGACTAACCTGCTGAGATCACACACATTTGTATTCATATCTTTGTGGGGATTTTCAATTGATTTCTATGGGAAAAACCCTAATCCCAACATTCACAACCATAGCCCCTACCGAGCTCTAGCCTTAACCATAAATAACAAATCAAAATACAAGGCTTTTGATATTTTTAGTTTTTTGATTGCAGTCCCAGATTATTTTTTTAAAAGAGTACTAAAAAATGGTACCCACATCAAAATAACACGTTTCTATCACAGTTTGTCCCCACAATATAATCTACAGATGACCCCCCCCCACACACCACACACACACAAGAATTAATTCTTAATTCAGAAGAATGGGATTCAAACCCCTGAAGGTGTGCCTCCACAATGCTTTCTACTGAGCTGCGATGTTGTTACCGCTACTGTTGTTATTATTGCTGTTTCTGTTGTTGTTTACACTTAAGGACCTGTGTTAATACTGATACAGAGAGGCTGTCCTAATGCTCTTATGGAGATTATAAATGTCTTTAATATCGCAAACAACAAAATCAGTCCTACATTTCTCTTTGATTCCTCTTGCCCTTAATAATTATTGCTCAGATAGATGCACAGAGCAAGCCGTCAACATTGCCATGCATCAGAGGTGTTCACGAGTCACAAAATTAGAGTCTCAAGTCTCCATCATGGCTCCCTTTTGACATTACTATTTATCAAAAAAATTAGCCGCCTCTTTGCTTGATGTAACCAAACGGGAATCATCACCTGAATAGTTAAAAAAAACTCCACCTTAGGCTTATATACAATTTCAAAGTAATAGATATTTCAAATGCCTTTGAAGCAATACATTTTTTTGTAAGAACCTAAGCATTTCTCTAATGTAGATGTTAAAACTAATACTTTCTCTAAAATAACGTCATGATTAAGACATCCCTTGCAGGAAATATGGGCATCAGTTCATGAGTTGGACCGCACGTGTATGTATGAACTGCTGTGCTGAAAGCATGTCAGACTGGCCCTGCTCTGGACCCAGACCGAACCATGCCGGCCTCCGCCCCCAGCTACGTTAGACTGATGTGATTGACTAATGAATGACAATAACCCGGACCTCATTTGTCGTGTGGCTAAAATAAATACGTGTTAAAGTAAATCGCGATTTTCATTTTAACACATCATTCTAAAGAAAAAACTCCAGTTAATGGATAAAATCGATTTGTCTCTCAGCTTGTGTGTGTGCAATTAAATAAATTATTATGCAAGTAACACCACGAGCTCCAAGTTAAAAATATTGTGTGCAGTCTGCTGCTCTTTTAGTTACGGGAGAGCGGTCAGTAATATTACTGGCGTCGTGTTTTTCCTTTATTAAAAACCGTTAAATGTAAACGCATGACGGAACTCTGAACACTACACGCCGTATTTTGTGACCGTCTGAATGTGTGACTCCAGGGGGCGCTGTTTCGCGTGTTATTGGGAATGAACGCGATGTTCATGTGCGCAAGCCCTCTGCAAAATACACAAAAGAAAACGCCAAATAAACTGTCAGCAAATAAGATAAGTAGATTGAAAAGAATAACAATCATGTCGTTTTAAAACATTCATTTAGGCTATTTGAAATCTGAATTTACATACATGAATATGTGTGTGTATAATAGTCAGAATAACCCCCGCTTTATCAGATCGCGTCCGCAATTCGTCCTGGATGCAAAACAGAAAAATCGTGTTGTTTGTTACCGCCTGACGCCACGCTTCTCCGGATCCAGTTCCTATGCTCGGTGCACAGCCGCACTTCGAGATCGATGTGTTTAATGCCTTAATGGTTTGGGGAGAGTTAGATCTACACTCAGTGTTTCACATGTGTAGAAATTTCAACAGAGCTTTAAAGACTTGTTCACGAGTCTGAGTCTACCCCGAGTAAGAAAAAAGAAAAACGAGTTGCTAATAGAGTAGGAACTGAATTTATGGAAATAGATTCACCATCTCTGCCATACACACAATTCTGTCACACCTGAAAAGCAAGAAGAGTTGAATGTTATTCGTCGATTACAGCTGAGCATTTCACACGGTCACTCCATCCAAAGTTACTGAGGAACTCCTCACCCATGGTCTGTCACCTTCTAACAGGCAGACCTCCAATGTACGGCCCCAAAACAGTGGAACCCCCTGGGATGTGTGCTGTGTGCACGCAAACATCTCAGGAACAGCTTTGCCATCGCTGGAGAACAATTATTATTATAGCAGGGTTATCAGGAGTTCCCACAGCATCATAAAGGACAGTATCCATGTCCAGCACAGAGTATTTACGCTCCTACCGTCAGGTAGACACTACAAGAGCGTGAAATGAAGGACCACAAGATGACAGAACACTTTCTACCCACAAGCCACCAGACCTGTGGCCCCATCCTGCATCTCTGTCCTACTTATCCAGTCATTTGCAATACTTATAATATTTGTATTACATGTTTACACTTAACTGTATATTACATTGCACTGTGTTTACTTATTTGTTGTCATAAGTGTATATGCATTTGTTGTCTTATTGACTTACTGTTAAATTTCACTCCGCTTTTAGCACCTTTATTATTATTATTTCTATTTTATTTTTACAGAACAATATGCAGAGTAAGAATTCATTGTGTAATGCAACTGACTGTTTACTGTGCATATGATAATACACTCGAACTGAATTGAATTGAATTGAATTGAATATAAATGATATATAGTCCGCCTCTGATAAAAGAGAAAGAAATTTTGCCAGAAGCCACAAGGTGGCACTATAGATGGGACATTAATTTCCCAAATGTCTGACTCAATTGTACAGCCAGTATCTTTAGATGTGTTCTTATGGAAAAAATGTTCTGAGTACATAAGATGATGATTATTATTATTGTTGTTGTTGTTATAATTTCAAGTAAATCATTTCAACAGAATTACTAATAAAAAAAGACTTTAGATTTCATTGTACTGATCAGAATCAGAATCAGAATCACTTTATTAATCCCCGTGGGGAAATTGTCTCACATTACAAAACAACTCCTGATAGAACTATAGAACAATAAAGTAATTGAAGTGAAAGAAATAAAATAGAATAGAAAATAAATAAAATAAAATAAATAAAGATAATAAAATAACCAATAAAATAAAACCTATAGCAGCAGTTCTGTTAAGCTCAGATATGCGAGTTGAACAGTTTTATTGCGACCGGTAGGAATGATTTCCTGTGTCTCTCCGTTGTGCAGCGTGGAAGTTTTAGCCTGTTGCTGAACGAGCTCCTGTGGCTGCTCAGTGTGTAGTGGAGCGGGTGTGAGGGAAAGTCCAGTATTGTCCTTATTTTGGACAATGTTCTCCTCTCCAAGACCATATTGAAAGAGTCCAGTTCCACTCCCACAACTTGGCTGGCCTTCCTAATGATCTTGTTGAGTAATAGTAAAATAACCTAAAATAAAAGTAAAGTAAAAGTGGAAGTAAATAAAAATAAAAATAGTAAAAGAAGTATAAGAAGTTCAGGAGCGTTTGCAATAGGCAGCACACGACCTCGCGCATGCGCACTTCTATTCTAAATAAATAGGATAGTGTTATGTTATGCTGTACATTTCCATGCAACAGTTGATTTAACGGCCTTGGTACGAGGCAGATGCTTTAAATGACCGGGGATTTATTGACTTCTTTTATTTACCTGTATTTGGTATGTAAATGAGGCCGTCACATGGCAGCGAACCCACCTGCCTATTATATCTTACTGACAGTCCTTTAAATAATCCGGCCATCTAAGGAAACAGATGTTACTCTACAAATCCAGGAAAACATTACAAATCACTGCTAGACATCAGTCATCAAAATAATTCAACATTTTCCAGTGAACTATCCGTAATATTCTGGTATTGTGTGTGTGTTTGTGTGTGTGCGTGTGTGTGTGTGTGTGTGTGTGTGTGTGTGTGTGTGTGTGTGCGTGTGTTGTATAATTATTACATTTTAGTGACCGGATTTCCCCACACTGTGATAAATTGTTGTTTCACATTGTCGATTGAATTTGGTCCTCACAATGAAATATAACCCTAATCCACACACACACGTTTATTAATACTGATGAGAGAAACAAGTGGCTCTGATAGAATTTTGGTCAAACCAAGAAATGTTTGCCAGGGTACAGTATAGACCTCCCACTGTGTGTTTCCAAACATAATTTTCCTAATTACTAAATTTAATTAGTGGAAGTAGTATAATAAGGCACATTTTTAATCAAACTAACTTACTTATACATATGAATATGGAAAATAAGCATACAAAAATGTATCTATTTTTCAATACATTTTAATGCTGACTGGCGTATGTAGAAGCCACCGTGCTGAAACGCATGATGTCTGTGACAGTTTCTCCATCATCCCTCACCAGGGCTATCACAGAAAAAATCAGGAAACTGGACAGATGCAATGGAAATGTGTTGTGTTTTGAGACTACAAGTGGTTATATAAAGCGCATAATCTTAGTCGGTCAAAGAAAATGTTTAAGGCTATTTCTCTGGGTAGTAAATGTATAGACAGAGAGTTTGCCCAGAAAAATAGAGAATAATATTAAAACATATGAAGATTAGCAGAAACACACTAAAAACTAACAAGCATGCCTTCTGTTCTCATCAAGATATTGATATAAACTAAATGTACTTAATTTAATTAGTTAAATAACTTGATTGGGTATTGATTAGCCAACATGGTACTTGGTGGTCAAGTCAACAAATACATGTTTGAATTGGATGGTTGCTGCAAATTCTGAGGTGGTTTTAGAAGGAGGATTGAAACAATTTTCAGTGAATTTCAGGTCCTTTTTGAGAATACACAGTACAGACAAAGAAAATGATGTCTAAATGACCTTCATTTCGGTATAAACTATGCATTTTTTAATTAATAGTTTTTCTTTTCTCATTTTCTGAATTTCCACATTTTGTTGCATCATGATGAGAAGGTAAATAAGGAGAGTTCTAGTATAATATTATCAGTGTCAATGTGAACACTACCCAGATAAATAGCCTTATTGTGCTGTGCAAAAGGGTTAAGGCATATTATATGTCAAAATGTGTTAGTGCAGTCATTTTAAATCCTCTCCTAAAGTCACCCCACTATCCACAGTGCCCATCCAATATGCCCATGTAGTTTTTTGACTCAACCACTAGTGCACCTTGTATGGTTAATCAATATCTCTTGGACTTTTTAAACCAATTCATTAAGTAATTGAACTGGTGGTGAAATTTAATGTAATGACTGGCTTCTCCCTGAGAAGACGTTTAAAGCCAAAGACATTCAACAACATATCACTAACGTTCTAAAGAAAGGAAGATTTTCTTGTTAGTTTTTATTGCGTTGCTCCTAATTTGCATATCTTCCTACGTTAAATTGTGGTTTTTGTTCAGAGCCAATCTACACTTACTACGCGGATAAATAGCTTTAAACATTTCCTTTGACTGTCTAAGACTTTTGTACAGTACTGTATATATTTTATTTAGCGTGCTACAAATATTGTCCTGCACCACTATTTTTTTGATGGATGGATACAGAAAAGTTTACAGTTTGGAGCCATTATTAAAGGTGATAACACGAATAAGTTTTCATAAGGGCCAAAACAAAACATCACAGGACCAGAAAGCATGACAGAGAAACTGACTTTACATTCAAACCAAATTGTCCACCTTTGCGAATCCACAGACTTCTGTGCTGGTGTCCAGCCAGGAATAAAGCTCATTCCTCGACACGACCTCCTTTTGACCTTGGGTCAAACAGCAAGCCAGTTGCAGGCTTTCGAGAATGAGGGACCCCTGGCCTCACGTATAAAGCAAAAGACATACACTTCTACCAAACATACTTTGACTTCCAGAAAATGTATTGCAGAATGCAATTTGCTTTTTAATGCTGAACACTACTTCTATTTCTTATATAGTAAAAAAGTCCAAACTAAATCAGAATACACTACTGGGAGCAATACAGTATCTGGTTATTTAATGTTACAGAAAGTGCCTGAGATTAAACTGCAAACTGGTCCGATGTAATGAAGCATTTTTATCGCATCCTGCACAGTATTGCAGTTTGTCCCTCATAATTAAATGAGTCTTGAAAACTTGATTCCACTTTATTCACTATGATTTAAATCCAACAATAACTATGATTTTGTTATTTATGAAAGAGGTGGCTCACTGGACTGATACTATTAAATATGCATGACAAATAATCCAAATGTGATGTTTATGCATATCAATTCATTAAAGCATATGATTTGAAATATATTTATGTTTTGTAGAATACATACATGAAAACCAGAAAATAAAATGAATACAATTGTAAATAACTCTGCCACAAATCCTAATAGATTGGTAGACAAATTATTATTTATTATCATTATCGTTCTTGCTGTTAAACAGATTCATGAAAGAGTTAGACTGCTTTTATATTTATAAATCCAAGGAATTTGTGTCGAATGAACTTTTAACATTTTAATCAACGGAAGTTCACCTTTAGAATAGAATAGAATAGAATAGAAGCATTTATTGCCACAAACCCAGTATGTCGTGCACAGGACAGCGATATAGAATTATAGTGATAGACTGGTTTCCCTGCACTGGGAGAATAACACTAGAGACGGCACAGTGGAAAACACAGATAGTAGTAGTAGTACATTAATAAATTTGAAAGTAAGTTGTTTCGATATTAATGCATTCTTGTTAATTTTATGGGCTAGCATAACTCTATGAGAGACAGATCAACTGTCTGTAGAGCCTGTGCAAAGGTAAGTGATTTTTTTTCTACCTTTATCTTTTACTAATTTCAATCTAGATGTATGGCAGCTTCACGAAATCGAATTACTCCAAGCTGAAGTGGGAAATATTTGCCGGCGATTTCGACTCGGAGAAGGTTCCGAGCCCGCAGAGTCGCAGCGCTACATGGGTCTCGTTCGGATTGGCGGACGGTATGGATCGGAAGTGGTTTATTTATGCTAATGAAGGAGTTGGGTTGTAGATATTTACGTTCAGCGGGAGCCGCCCTTCATTCACCCACATGGTTAAACGGAGGGCACGTTGGCGCCACTTCGGTCATTTTCTCCCCCCCCCCCACCTTCTTCGGAAAGTCTAGCGGGAAGATGAACGCGCTCGGCTGCCGACGTGAGAGTTGTGGCTGCGTGCGGCGATCGCTCGGCTTTGAAAGTTTTCTGCGGTGCAGTTTGTGCGCGTCTTCGGCCCGGAGCGCTGACCGGGAGCGGCGGGGAAGCGAGCGTGTGCGGCCAAGTGAGTGAAGATGGTGGATCTGCGCTGGTGAGTGCCTCCCTGCGCCGAGTATCCCGAACCTGTTGTTCGCTTTACTTGTAGCGGACCGGGACTGCATTTCCTTCTTTGCATGCGAGGTTTTGTAATTCTTTTGTGTTTTTGTGATCCCAGGTTTAAAATCCCGGGGCAGCCTTGGAAATGATGGGGCTGGCCGATAGGAGCGGCGTGCTGAGAGGGGCGCATGGCAGCCCTCACCCTCCTCCGCCGCTCGGGATGATGGGGGAGATTTTAGGGGGGGGAGAGAAACAAATTACTGGCGGCTTGTTTCTCCGCATTGGTCGGCCCGAGCTTCGCGGGAGGGTGCCCGGGAATGAAGGCTCGCTTTGGGGAGGAATGAGGAGGTGAGGGCGGTCGCGTGTGCGGGCGAGTGGCCGGGCTGCTGTCCGCCTCTCCCCGGCTCCCTTTGTCGCATTACAGCAGTCGCGGGGACCGTTTTTACTCCTTTACTCTTATTATTGAGCATGTGTGTGTTTATTATTTTTGAAGTCCGGGCGGGAAAAGTTAGTTGCGGGCTCTCAGTTCAATTGGCCGCAAGTTAAAGCGCCTCCAGAACAAAGCGGCGGCGGCGGCACATGGGGCAGGAGCAGGCCGCGGATCACAGCGCCCGAGCCGGCCCGCCTCACTTCCACAAGCGGGGAGGACTCGGCCGAGGAGCCTGGAAGCGCACGGGCGGCTTGGGCTCTGGCGCCACGGGCGGCGGCGGCGGCTCTGATGCTCCTCCGGTTGTTTTAGAACAAAGTGCGGGCGATGCGGAGAGACGGAGGCCGGCGGGCGGCTAGCGGCTCCGCGCTACTTTATCTCTCGCTACTTGTTCTGCTTCCGCGGCGGTCGGACTGAAATGCCGCATCGCTGCGTGTACGGCTCGGGGAAGAGGGGGGTGCCGGTGGTTCGAGAGCAGAGCGGCTCTGCTTTTGGCCCCCGACGGACGAGCGGTGCGTGTTTTGTGGGACTTAGAGAGCGGCTGAGCAGGGGGACGGCTAGGTGCTGGGGGTGGTGGGGTTACGCTTCGGGCGGCTTCAGCGCCACTCAGCCCGGCTTTCGGACGCTTGTGCCGAAGGAGCCCGTGACCGTGCGCTGGCCTCGCCTTCCCTCACGCACTGGCTCCGGTTTTTTTTTTTTGTTTGTTTCTTGTGTTAGCACAAAGCGCTAGAGTGATTCGGCTTCGACGGCGCCATGTTAGTTTGCTTCGCGGGGGTGAAGGAAGTGGGGGGGGGGGGGCTGCTGTGGGAGCACCGCGCATGCGCTGATCTCTCGCGCGGCCGCGTGCTTGGCTCGTAGTTTAAAACCGCGAGCTTCGCGGCTGCAGCACGTTGCGCGCGAGCCGCGACTCGGCGTTAGTTTCCTCAGCCCGGTAAAATTAAACTACCTAGTATGTGTTCAGATTGCGGCCTGGCGTCCTGATCCGCCCCCAAGCACCGGCGAGTCGTGAAAGGCTTAATATGAGGAAGGAGCATGCGGTGCCATGAGGTCCCATGCTACTCTCACGCCGGGGTGTTTTTTGTTTTTTGAATTGATTTATGAAATGCGCCCCTCGGTCTCGACATTTAGTGGCTGTACCACCTCCCACAAGTTTCCGATGGCTGGTTTTATTGACAATTTTTCTTTTTCTTTCCCCTTTAGGTCCCTTGTACGGCACGTTTAATGTGGTAAGTAGTACTTTGGACTGCGGAAGACTCGTTCCAAATGATTGCAGATCAACTTCTCAAAGTTGCAGATAACTACAATGCGGTGTATATTTTTGTTTTTTTTTTGGGGGGGGGGGGGGTGATTAAGTCCTCCGTTTCCGTTATAAAAAAAATTAACATGCTTCTCGCGCTGAAGTGTTGGCACGTGATTTTCCTGGTCGATTATTTTAATGAACATGACTTTACTGTGACGATCGTGTCACCGCAGTGTCAAAGTGCTTACAGTGCAGGTAGTGGTATGAGACATCTACTGCAGTGCAGGCACTTCTAGCACTGCTTTGACAAAGAGTGACACTGCGTGCGCCAGACCAAACTACTGCTTGTGCTAAGGTGCATCTAGTGCAGATAGTGAAGTAGACTAGCACCTACTGCCCTAAGTGCTCCTTCTGGCATAAGGGGCTGACTTGCACCCTGTGTGTAACTGGACTGCTTGCTTGCTTTTTATTATTTTGCAGTTCTCTGTTAGTTTTGCATAGTTGCACTACAAGAGAATTTGAGTTGTGCAAATCTATGCAAAACTGATGGTGGCCTGCTTGTCTTCTCTACTGTTAATAAGTGTGCTCCTGCATAGCTGAGTGTGTCTGTGTGTGTGTGTGTGTGAGTGAGTGAGAGAGAGAGAAAGCATGACTACCCCTGGTAGTTGTCCTTCCAGGAACTCTTTCAGCAGTATTAAAGTGCTTATAGTGCAGGTAGTCTCTTGGTGATCTACTGCAATGTGAGCACTTGAAGTACTTCTGGATGAAGGCACCAAGCGGACGCTCTGGAGCTGCTCACCTTCACCGCACTGCTCCCTGGTTAGTTTTGCTGGTTTGCATTCAGCTTGTCCTCTATTGCTGTGCAAATCCATGCAAAACTGATCATGGCTGTGAATTGCATCGCGTTTCTTCTGAGTGATATTATGTCGTGGTCCCTTTCTGGACAGGTTGGGATGCGTAGCAATGCTGTTTACTGGTAAGGTATTGCACTTGTCCCGGCCTGTTGAGGGTTATGGGAACTGACCTGCTGGATGTCTGTGGGCAACAGGTGATATTTAGAAACAAAGTAGGGGCAGAGTTGGTGTATTCAGGTCAGAACAGTGGTTCTGCCATTGAGTGTGCGGGTGGAAAAAATTGTGTTAAATACTGCAGACTTCCTTCCCTCTGTTCTCCCCATGTGCTTTGACTGTAATGTAATCTGTTGAATAAAGATGGATTGGGGAGGAAAAAACTTGACTCGGTCTGTCATTTTGCTATATAAATGTACCAGCCTGGCACAACACATTTCGCCGGTTCCTGCACATTTGTAATGTGGTGTTCATGGGCTGCTTCTGTGTAATTTGTGGTTTGTGCGAAATGTATATGTTGGCCGTAAATGTACTGAAGAATAGGGTGACTTTGGAATGAATAAAAAGTTTGCATTTTTTTTAATCAGTACTTCAAATTTAATAGTGATTTGTTGCCATTCACTTAATATAGAATGTGCTGACCATTTTTAAATGTGGTTTTGTCCGTTTGGCTGCTTTTTGCTTTACCTGTTTAAGTTCTGTTTTGGGTATAACACTTCATATACTTAGGAATATTGCACATGTTTTGCATGTGCAGGTTTGTGTTGTGAACAAACATCACTTTGCAGATCCGTGCAGCCATACTGACAGCCAGTGTCAGATTTATGCGATTACCTGTGGTTTTTTGACAGATTTATTCATCGCTATATGCCAGCACGTAATGTAGTTATGTACCTGGGTGCTTTTCAGGGTGTTTGTCCTAAGTAATGAACAGCTGAATGTTGCCTTGAGGTAAAGTACATTTCTCGAGTGATTGTCTTTGGTAATACCAGCTTGATATGGCGGCTGGTGGCGTCAACTGGAAGATACTGCCTGGTACATCTCACTCTTAGTGGTCTGTGTGTATAGCCTCTTTCAATGAAAACGCATTGGGTCAGACAGTACCCCCTTTTGGTACTGTGGTGTGTATATAGTTATACTTTATTGTAAGGGGATACTAAGGAGGCAAAGTGTTCCTGTGTCTCACTTCTGCAGGAAATTGTAAAAATCAGGTTGGCAGGTGGTAAATTCAGTTGTTGGCCAGTCTATTGATTGAACGCCATAAAATCTGTGTAGCCATGGGTCCTTGTACATTGGATCTCTGCATCTTTTTTCTTTTCAGAATTTGGTTTGAAGTGTTAAGTTTCTTCATCTTTTGATGGAGTGGGATTTGTTGCCTGCATATAATGGACACTAAACTGCTTGTTCTCGTATCTAATTAGACATATAAAAATATTCCCCGAAATGCACTTTGGGCTAAAAATATGGATTTTTGTTATTCGTCAGTAAATTTTGCATGTGCCAATTCCTACCAATTTCTTTTTGTGCTCCCTTTGCTTCTGCTGGTTCATCTTGCCCTTTTCTCGGAAGTTGTGGTTGTAACTGCCGTTGTTTCTTTTCTGTGCTGTTCCTGAGATGGAAGACGCCGCATATTTCCTGAGTGATGTTGCACATCTGTCCAATGGTTTTATGGGGATTTCCAAGAGTAGTTGCATGCTACATTTTTGTGGTGGTGTTCCATTATGTCAGAACATGTATGGATCTTAATGTGTAAGATGTTCTTGCTTGCTTAATTTTAGAGAGATTGATAGTTGGTTGTAAGTATATAATTGTTCTACAGTATGAGCGGTCTTTATATTTGTTTCTATATTAATAGATGGATTGGAAAAGTTTTGTGATTAAAATTTTATTTGCATTATTAGCAGTGATTTTTTTTTTTTAAATTTAACTATAGGGGAAAATGCCAAGGTAGAAAAGCATAAGGCTTCAAGTATGAATTGATTCTTTCATTTTACAGTCATGCAGGTAGCGTAAAATATAAATTGGTACGGATGGAAACGATTGTTAAAAGAATCACCAGAAATTGGGGTCAATAGTCAGGTGAAGTTAGTGTAACACTGGAAAGCCAATGTATAATAGTTTTTCACCATTGGTGCCTCGATCGGTACTGGAAAAAAACATTTAACATGAAATGTAGTAGTGAGAAGGTTATTTTTAGATATTTATTGGGGGATTCCCAAAAGAAAAATGCCAAAGTGATTCGGTGCCGCCCCAGGTTCTTTGTAAATGCAGAGGGGAGGGGACACTGACACATTTTAATGAATTGTGTTTAGATTTTGAGCACTGTTTTTATTGTTTGAAATAAGATTTGAATTGACTTTGTACAGGTTGTATAAGTATGTTGGGATTCCTGCACAGTTCTCTTCAGTCAAGTAGCAGAAGAAATGGAACACGCACAGAAGACGACTGACCAATAAGTGTGTGTGAGAGAGCGGTAGACTGGTGCCCCATCCAAGGTGTCGCACAGCTCTACCTATGGCTTCCTGGTATTCATACCCACTCTGCCTTAACGGTTATGATGGTTGGGCCTAAATGCACAATAAACTAGTCACTACTGCAGAATATTCTTGCTAAATGGTGTAAACTCAATAAAGTCGATCTGTAACCACCTGGCTACCTGGTGTCCTCTGAAATCTGACAAAGTTTACCCTGTGAGCCATCAAGGTGAAATCATTGGCTGCAGCAGACTAACAAATGGGTAGGGCTTTAGGCGTCTTCCTGGTCTGTAAAACTGCTGTTAAACTGGTTAGTTACAAATGATTGACTAATTTATGCGGGGTATCTGACAGGGCCGTTGACACTGTTCCCTGGAATTTAAATATATACCCAAAAATTAACCTGTGCAAACTCTGGGGACAAGACGTTGATATTGTGATTAAAGACCTGTTTTCATGATGTGGGGGTAATCTCGGTAAAAACATGGGGAAACTACTACGAAAAAACAGTTAATGCAGTCAAACTACAAACGCCAAGAGTCTTGTACTTTGTTTTTGTTACTCATGGTCTGGATTAGGGCTGGGTAGGGGTTATGGTCATTTGGGATTAGGATTATGCACATTTCTCGCTTTAGGTTTTCGTAATGCGAATAGCTTTTTCGATTTCGCTATTTGCAGTGTTTTGTTTCGCCCCATAGATGGCTCCCTCTAACCTGCTACAGGGGTGTAAAATGGTTTATTCAACAGTCAATGTGCACTATGGGAAGCTCGCTGTTATAACACCTGATCATACCTCTGGATTTATGAACTGCCGAATTGAGTTTGGCGTCTCCTAAGTAACCCCCCCCACCCCACTGTACCCTGCATAGTCATCCTCCGGGATTCTGTAAAATGCTTTGATGCTCCTTGTTGCTAGATACATTGAACTTTAGTAATACATTTAAATAAATTGTAATGGCCTATATTAAATCGGTGAATATGGCGCTTAAAAATTGCTGGAGTGATTTTTGGTCCGCAAGATTAAGGCTCTACCCCCAAGCTGCAAAACTAAGATCGCAGAAATGCGCTGTGGATCTGCTGCGCCGATGTGACCGACAGTTTTCCATCCCGCTGGACATTTATTCCTGTGATCATCATCAAGCCCGACATGTTTGAAGAAGTCCTCTGCCTAACTCAGTGTCTCAATGACTGACCCCTTCCTTCTCCGTCTCGATCGCCTGGGACACCTACTATCTCAAATTCCCAGGGTACGGAGGTGGAGTACCGACACAAGCATGTTCATTGCAAGGAAAGTGACTACACGTCCCATCTGTCTATCTTTACCTCCCGTCCGGGACATACTTGAAGCAGTGGGCTGCTTTTCACGGAGGCATTTTCGGGAGAAATGGAAAAGCAAGAAGTACTCTGGTGCCTGGTATTAGTTTTTCCTGCCGTCTGTTTGCAAAGTCCCACCGATTGCAGTGAAGTTCAGAAGCTGTTCCACTTAAATGAGATTGGACCGATAAAAACGGTGCCTGAAAGACCTAGGACGGGTAAGTGTCCAAACATTAATAAGCGTTTTCCATATTAATCACTCTGATTGATTTTTCACCTAACCTGAGCTGTTTTCCACATTTGTCGGGCATATCGCGCTGAAACAGCTACAGGTTTACCACCCTACCCTATGATAAACATTTGTTAATTAAATTAAAAATAGATTAAGGCCATTTTGGACAAAAAAAAAAAAACTTGCCTGGCATCCTTGAATCGGTTGAACGGCATCTTTTTGGTGGAACAAACTGCAATCGCCTGAGCTTTATTCGTTAGTATGTTTGCATATTTATTGCCTTGGAATATTTCAGTTGTGATAATTATGTGGAGGATTCCGTGTGACTCGCTTAATGTCCTTTAAAAGCCGTGGGTAAGTAACGCTGTGACTTCTTTGAATATCTACTCGCTGACACAAGCCGAAGGTGACGCTTTTCCTATTAAAACTCAGTTAACTGCTCGATCCCGTGTCGTTTTAAGTCCCCTATAGAGGTTCAGGTCTTTGACAGCCTTGTCTGCTGTTGAGTGTCGCGCCAGATGCGTGATACAACGTCAGCTATAGGTTACTAAGTAACTGTTTCACATTGTTTCAATTTAAATATTCAGTTCAAGATAATGGTGTTACGGTTCTGAACCGGAGACCGGAACCGAAACGCAAACGTTCACGATCTCCGGTCCCACCCCAGCCCGACCCGGCCCAGTCCGGCCCAGTCCAGCCCAGATCTCTTGAAATTCCACTTCGTCATAGGGTTTGAAGTGAATTGCGCAAAATACGTTTGTGACTTTTTTTTTTTTTTTTTCCACAAATCAATGTTTATCTAACACAAATGCATTTAATATGATGGACAGTGTGAGTTTTGAAAATAGGCTTCCAACATCGGAACCAGTGTTTTGGACTCCTGTCTCACGGACATAGTCACCGGCAGACGAACTGTGGACTACGGAGGAAAACAAAATCCCAAATCAGACTGGTTGGACCAGTTTATATGGTCATTTTTATTATTAACTCTTGGAAATAAAAAGTCAAATTATAATACCGGGTAGGTGACGTCATATGAATTCTGAAATCGAATAACAAGACGCCAGTTTACCGATGTCTCCCTTACTGGGAATCCCGAATCCCATCCCATTACCGCGGCCCGCTTTCAGGAGTAGCCTGTTCAGCTCTCATTACCTTACTCATTAATCACAAAATGATTATTCTATTTAAAGTTGGGGCTCAAGAATCGAGGTCTGAACCAAGCAGTGGATCTGGAGAATCGTTACATCTTTGTTTAAGGCTTATGATTCATTAAAAAAAATCATTTATTTAAATAGGTATAAACGAGTTAAGTATTCTTTAAATCAGAAAACAAACAACGGTGAGTTACATAAATCTTAAGTGCGGAAGCGTCTTTTGTGTCCTGATTTAGTCCTGCTGCAGGTCAGACAGGGATGTGATTTTGGCATATTTCACATCTGCTTTATCGCTTTTGTTGAACTTCATGTCTTTTGAAATGCCCCGTCTAACTTATGAGGATGATTTTGATTAAGTTTATAAGTTAGAAAAGTTACACTGTTTTCTTCGGAATCTTTTCCCAGTGTTAACTTTGTCTGCAATCCAAATGGCGGCTGTATGAAATTTGTGGAACTATTTTAATTGTACATTAAATCAAATAGTCACAGAATATCATCTTCATAAGTAGATGCTGATTGCTTTTCTAAAGCTGAACACACTAACATTTTACTAAATCTATTAGGTAAATAATTTTTTTTCCCCAGAAAGCCCACTGCTTCTGCACCATGCCCTGAGTATTTGAATTGGTGGTTTTTGTGAAGCCCTCAGATGAGGGTAACTACAATCCAAGCAGTTATTTCAATGAAATTGTTAAAGGGTGAGGAGAGCTGGAAATCTGCACAGCCCCTGGGCCTCAAAGTGAGGCCGGGAACCGTCACATGTCACCACATTCGTGTCTTTGGCCACCTGACCGTTTGTCCCGGCGTGTCTTGACGTGTGTGTTTTTTCATGGCTTTGCCCCTATCTTCACTGATTGTTGTCATAAGCAGCTTAGAGTGAGAAATCCTTATCGCTTGGTTAAGTGATGGCTGATCACCTCAGACACTTCATATTTTTGCTTGTTTAAACCTGTAAATGGAAAAACTGTAGGATAAGGTATGACTACATGCTTGCCTGCCTGTTGCTGGTCTTGTTCAGCAAATTGTTAATCAGGAGTTTTTCCAAGTACTTTTCATGGGTTTGTAATGAAATAGTCTTTTGAATGTGTTGTTGGAAATGTGTCATTTGACTACCAATAAAATATTAAATACCCAAAATGGTCAATTACTCATTATAGTGCATCACAGTTGTGCATTTTTTTGAATGGAATTCCTTCTGTGTTCCCCAAGGGAGTGATCTTCAAGTGTGCGACTCCCTCAGTCTAACATGCTGTACCAAAAACATGGAGGAGAGGTACCAGATAGCAGCCCAAAAGAATGTTCAGAATTTACTCCAGATAACCAGTTCCAGCCTGAAGACTTTAATTTCTTCGAATGTCGCTGATTTTCAAGGTAAGGTTTCCATCGGAGGAACATGCAGTGTGCTGACAGCGTTTTCTGTGAAATGACATCCTGGTTTCCTCTATATTTTATGTTATCTGAGATTTAGGATACAGTAGGGGTTTTAAACATGTTGGTCTATGAAGATAGTACAGGAAGGCTCTCTGTGAACCAAATCCATAAACGATGCCAGTCAAGTTATACCAAGCTATCTCTAGTGCCAAAATGTTAGAAATATGAAAATTCAGATCATCTGTAAAAATGAACTCTTCACACCTAGAGACCTTTTTACGTATTTACTTAATATTAGAATGTTTCATTACTGTGTGTAATGAACTTTGACAAGTTCTGAGCAGTTGCATCAGTTGTATGTACAGTATATGTGCAGCTTGCAGATCATTTAATGGGTGAGATGTGGTTGGCAGATATTCAGTATTTGCTGTGCAGTTTGAGTCGGTTTTTCTATGAATTTACTTGCCAAAGAAAAAATGTAACTGATGGGGAAAAATGTGGATATGCTGAAAATCTTGGCCTAAGGAAATTTATATGAAATACATGTGCAATCATATATCATACATAAACATAAAAGTGTGAAGCTTGCTTGAATAATACAGAATAGTCATTCTTTATTCCTCCCTTTGGGGAAATCTCTGCCTACCCCCTATGCTCTCCATGCATAGGCAGGTGAGAGTGAGCTTGGGGGTCAGGTGGCGTACAGCGCCCCTGCAGTCATGGGGGATTTAGCGGAATTTCGTTTTCCTCAGTGGGGACCAAAACTCAAAAGTTCAAATATCAGCTCTATCGTTCTCATGCATTTGTACTCATTTTGTGAACTCTGATGTACTGATTCCTGTGAATAAGCTTTCGTTGTATGGACTGTCGAATAACTGCAATTGGAGCATCCTGCAGCAAAGGTTATCACAGGCCTTTAATTTGCCGAATGCCACCTTACTGTACATTCAGTCTGATAAAACATTTTCATGCCTGACACCTTTGAATATAATAAGGATGTTTAGGCCTCTGTACTCTGGTATTTTTGACACTAATAGAAAAATAATTAAACAGAAAGACGGGCAGGCAAGCTGTGCTAAGGAGACAGTTAGCACTTGAAGCTACAGTAAAAAACAAGTAGAGTAGTGGGTGCATGAGGCAGTAATGGCAAAGGCATGTGGCCAGAAGACCAAGTTTGTTTCCATCCATCTTTCTGTTTATACAGTAGAAGGTCATGGTTGCTTCTATTAAATGGCTAAGGGGTTATGATTAGATTTTTGGTAGTAACAGCTTCTGCTTTATTGTATTCCTCAGATGAGGAATAGCTAGCTTTGGATCCAGACCGCCGTTGTCATCGCCACCACTGATGCCTTGCTTGTTAAGGTAACTCAACCATCTGACAGATCTTTTTCAAATTTTGCAGAGGCGTTATGTGGGTGACAAGCTGGAACTGATTAAATTTTGAGACAGTTTGCCCCAAAATTGAAGCAGCACCACTCAGTAGTAGCAAAAGGAAGGCTGACAGCAGACAACTGCCGCCCTGATCTTGTAAACACAGCCGTCTGTCACCTAAACATATTCCGTGGTTCTTTTTGCAAATATCAAGAGAACGGGTCCAGTGTTTTTCAAACTGAAGGGTGAGATGAGTCTCTAGATATTCTGTAATGAAGTTTTATATTGTTTTTACGTTGGTTATGGAAGAGGGGCATCAGCCAAAAAATGCCAGTGTTCACCCCCCCCAGGCTGGCTCGCTAAAATGTAACGGTTAAAGTCTCTGATTTCTGTTCTTAATGGGATGTCCTGTCATCAGCCCAGACTGCAATAGGACCCCTCTGCCTTGTAACGCTTATTTGCCTACATTTAATTACTAACATGGCTGCAGATGGTGCGGTCTGTAAGAAGGGCTCATAAAAATCTTCCTCTGGGAATAATCATGTCGGTGCCCTAATGAACGCTGACCTCCGGTAAGGGACCTGCATGACTGCCGAGGTGACAGGCTGACAGCATTAACTACGCAATCTCATATCCCTTCACATGGCTTCCATGTCCTTCCCTTCGGGCTCAGAACCGGATAACAAGACTTGTTTTAATTACTTTTCCCCATTTTGGTCGGTTCAGCCCCGCTCATGCTGGTGTCACTTGATTTCTAGGAATGGTACAAAGATGTGCACCTCTAAGAGAGTCTTCTATCTCGGCTAGGCTATCTAATTACAATTCTAACTTTAATTTAAATTTTTTTTTTTTGTATTATTAGGCCAATGACACCCACTCCCACACACACACATACATATTATCATGTTCCAAACAAGGCTGTAATATCTCTGTGCACCTTCCATTAAAGATTTACCATCTCGGTACCAGGGTTCTTTGGCAGGATGTGGCAGAGGGGGACCCTTGTTAGCAAATTAATAGGTTTTTAATTTACACCACTTGTGATCAGACTGTCAATATAATGGAGGCACGTTTAGAGCAACTGAGGGAAAAAAAAGTTGATTTTGTTTTCCCACTAAGAAAAGTAGTTATATGAGCTATATAGCACTTGTTTAATGAATTGTGCTCTAATTTGTTAGTGATAATCAGTAAGACTGTGCGGTGACACCTGTACATACTGATCCAGTTTCCAAAACCAGAGTCTCCAGTTTATTTGAGCTTTGACTGCAAGTCATCTTCTGTCTGACTTAATAACATTGGCGTACAGTAGGGGTAACAACCATTATCTTGTTGGCTTTTTACAGCTCTATCTGACTTGCATTTTAAACATCAATACTTTCTCCGAATATCCCTTCTGGGATAGGCTCTGGACCAAATTGCACAGGACAAGCAGGTATAGAAAATGGGTTTATGAATGGACACCTACCACTTTCAATAAAATATCTAATTTGATTTACAGCCATACAAAACCTAACAATATTTCACGATTCTTAATTAAATGAATAAATAAGAGTCAATCTCCAAACTATCTTTAATTCCGTGAGGAAGATTAGTTTTTGTTTGCAGTTATTGTGAGATGCCATGGTTACAGTTGCCATGGTGCTCGTGCTGGGGCTGGTACGCCTCTCACCTGTTGATTAACTTTATTCCCCCTTCCTCCAGGGCAGAGTTGTCAGATGGAAGGTGACGTGTAATTCCTGACCAGCTTTGTTTATGCTGAGAATGACGTGTGCACTCTGTAGTAACTTTCAATTTAATAAGCATTTATGTGAATTGAGCACCATTTTTTCCAAGTTAATGTTTTCGGCTGATTATTTAATTCTGTCTAAATGAAATGATGCACATTATAGGATCTTGTTAATATAGTTCAGCCTTTCATCTTCTGACTCCTTAGCCTGGTTAGGGTCACATGGGCCTTGGAGCCTAGTCCAGACAGCATAAGGCACAAGGATGGGTACTCCATGCACGGGAGCTGCCAATCTGCATTTCATATTCAAACAAAACGCATCGGTTAAATGCCCAAGGCTAAAGTTTGTTGTGATAAATTTTACTACTTTTGTTTTAATTCCCTCTGGCAGATTAATGCAGCAGGGTCTGTACCAACTTGGCTTGCAGCTTGTGGGGTGGTCTTATCATTCACTTATTTCATGCTCCATCTGACATACGTGGGCATCTGGGAGGCTGCATTTCTCAGTGTGAGGGAATCAAAAGAACCTGACATGGAGAGAAATGCGTTGGAGGTCCTGTAAGCGTCTGACATTGGACAGGGTGAAGAAAGGGGCTGCGTCGTCGCATTAATTCAACATCGCTGAGCACCCTGGAAGGATGAAAAGCACATTGTCAGCCAAAATTGTACTTTTTTTTTATCGTCTTTGACTGGGATAACAAAGCCATTTGGCTATTCAGGAAACTTGACCATCAGGATTCTGTAACCCTGTGCATTTTGTATTCCTATGCCACTGTTTTTGCGCCCTATCAGATATGGGAAGACTTTCATGACTAATTGTTTTGGTTGGGTAGAGTTTAACTCACTGGAGAGTCTGTGAAAAGCATTTCGTTGAAGTGGCAGTTGTTGCCTGTTTCCATAGCTTCCAGGGGGATGCTGACATGGAATGTAATGTATTGTTTTCCTCCCTGTAATCCTGGGACTTTTTTGTTTGTTAGAAATGAATCAATGTAAATACTACCGGCAGTGCTGCCAGTAATTATGGTCAAGGGCTCTGTAGGATTTAACGAGTAAAACTGTCATTGGGGTTGAGGAACAAGGCTTGATTTCAGGTTAGATGGGGACTATTAGTACTGCAGTACCTTGATGTGTCCTGCAAATTTGCACAGAGTTCTGGCTGTAATAACACAGTAGGGTGCTTCAGCAAAGACACAGTGTGACACATCAAGCTGGTGCGGTGCCAGCTTAGGTGAGATGGTGCTCCAGAATTTAGCAACTAATGTGCTGTGTTGTTGGCACCAGAAACATTCACTTGAAAGTATGGTCAGGTATGATGTGCTAGCTGTAGATCTGAATCTGACTTCTGATTCTGGAGAGACGTGTTCACTCCTCTGATTATAAACGTTCTGCATTAAACTGAAGCTTCATAGGGAAACAGACATGCTTCTGTTTAACAACATTTACTGTGGTGTGCTTTCTTCATGAGAAACTATTTAAAAGGATTCTTGCCAGTTACACAAAGCTTGTGGATTTTTGAGCAAGCTTTTTTTTCTCCTAACACTGGGTTAGGAATGCTATCAGATAAGATTTGGCTGTGTAGATTACAGTGCAAGCTCTGTTTTTGATATGTGCAAATGTAAGTCAGACCTACTGGATAGCACCGATTGTTAGTCCTGATGCAATGTAGACTTGGGTCGTGGGCTTATGACAATATTTTGACTGCATGTGTTCATACTTTGTAAGTGAGACTTTGTGCCTTAGGTGATTCCTATCAAATGGCGAAAGCACAGTTCCTCAAAACAGGCCCAGTAGATCTTGAAACAGGTGATGAGAAATTTAAATTTTCCTTTTTTAATCAATGTATTTGAGTGTCTTCTATAAAGAGCAAAAATATCTCCATGACTATGTGTATTGTCTTACAGTGCAGTGTATAATTTAAAATCCGATCTATTTTTATATGCTCATTGATAAATTATCATAAGTAGCACGCTGGTTCCAAACTTTTGTCCCAGATTTTTGTTAAACTAATTCCCAGCGTGAGGTGTAATGCAAATTTCCATCTTCACTTTAAGGGTGTGCTAATAATATCAAGGCACCATTGTTGGTACAAGCCTGCTGTTCTGTGTGGGGTGTCCTTTTGATAAAGCCAGACTCAATTTGTTATTCGTTGGCAAGAAACCAATTTTCTTTTTTTTTAGGATTTGGAGTCTGTCTTTGGAATTTGCATTTGTCTGTTGGTTTTAGTGTGATTAAAAAAATGCAAGAATATTTATTTCAGACTAATTAATCTATTGTATATCTGTTCGTACGGCCACTGCAATGCGTTAAACGCACAGGCTGTGCTTGTTAAAATCCCAAAGTGCAGGTGCTTGGTATTCTGCATTCATGGGGTTTTCAGTGGGACAGTGGGCCTCATGTGAGAGCTGTTTGCCAGGATACGGCTTGGAGATTCTGTCAGAATCGGATTCGGCCTTCCGGTGAAGGAGTAGACGGATGAGCTGGTGAAATGAGGCGGCAGAGACCTTTGGAACCTGCCAGAAGCTTCCTTTTTCATGATCTCTTTCTTTATATCTCAAGTGGATCTGAGTTTTCACTGCATTGCTTTGTGGGGACACTTATTGTCCTGCCGTGAAATGAACTTTAGAAATGTACGTAGCGGCTCTTTATAGTACTGAAATCTGACCATATAATTCGTTGGTGCCACTTTGCTTTGCCTCTTAGTGACATACTTTGCAGGTCAGTCTGAAATGTTTGATTCTATTACTGTGGTGAACAGGATGATGGGAGCCCCCCCCCCCCGAATATGCTTTAGGAACCCCACACCCGCGGATCACAGCTCTGAAATGCTAAAACTAATCACTGTTCTCCCTTCGTATACTACTGCACAATACACACTTCCACACTTGCAGTTGTGGCTGTAATTTGAGTTGTGAATGCATCGTCTACGTTTTCCGCCCATTGTCTTCTCGCTGTCTCCTGCTATTGCACCATTCTGGACCAAATCCAGATATTACCTCCTGCTTGTGTGGCGAAAGAGAGGATCCGGGAGCTTGAAGCCTAAAATTACATTTCTTAATAATTTAGTTTTTTTTTTTGAGGAACAAAAACATAAAGTGGTGAATCCTTTGATTTTAATGAATTTGCAGGTCAAAGACCAGACAGGAAGAAACATTGTAATGAGTATTTAAATTGCAATTGTGCTAACAGGCAGTCATTGTGTAACAAATGCAGACACCTAACACCATGGTCTTGGGCTATATAGAGCCAGTCCCCAAAGGGAGCAGCTTGAATTGGAACTGGATGATTCCCAGCATGAACAGGGCTACCTTCTTTCTTTGATCACATTTTTTACATTCCCTGGGACCACACAGGAGTTTGCGGCTCCATTGAAATGTGTGGTACACTAGTCAGCCATCACTTGCTGCAGACAGACTGACTCCGCTTGATGCTGTTGCAGCTGCATCGGTCCCGTTTTGAAATCAATAAGCAATGTGGTGTTAGTCCATGAGCAGCTCAGAAGTGTGAGGGCCGAAGTGATAGCAAATACATCATTCAAATGGTGGGAGAATCTAAGTCGTTTGCCTCGTGCCAAAGCACCAGAGAGTGAACCTTTCTCATTGCACTAATTCCCTAATTGTGTTACCTTATTACTTGCATTAATTGGATTTCGATTTTTGGTCAGTAATTTGTACAGCTTCACAGTTCTAAACTGCTCCTTGCCATATTAAACCTGTCTTGCAGAATGCTGATTAGGAAATGAGTACCCTTAACGATCACTTAGCGATTAATAAAGTTTTCTGTCTATAATCTTTAACTGTGACTCTTGGTCCTGGTACCGTAATGGTTGCTATTTTCCCATGATTCTTTTTAAGTTTGTTCTTTATGAGGACGGTTCCGGTTGTAGTTCTGGTGATATAGACTAATGAGTATCCTACCCAGATATGCAACATGATTTTGGATTTTAATAATAATTGATACTTTTGTCAATCCCCATGGGGAAATTCTCTTTACGCCTCCCCCAACTTGCTTTCCGCAGGTGAGAGTAAGCTGGCTGTGAAGGGCAGTCACCCATAGCAGCGCCCAGAGAACCGGGGGTTAAGGGCCTCGCTCAAGGACCCACCGATGTGCCGAGGGCTGGGCTTGGACATCACAACTCTTGGAATAAGTGGTTTTTGAGGACTCTGTGTATGATACAGTTTTGGCAGCTGTCATGTCGTGTTGTCCAGGTGAATTTGAATAAATCATGTTTTGCTATGTTTCCATAGTTGAAGTTGAAGTTGAAGTTTATTGTCATATGTACAAAGTACAGCGTACAGAGCACAATGAAATTCTTACTTGAAAACCCCTCCCTCGCAGACAGAACATAAGACAAGATACACAGAAGACAGAGTGGTGTAGCAGCAATAGATAATAAATAGGCTAAGTTGCATAGTGTGAATGTGCATAATGTAAAGTGTCAGTGCATAGCCTGCATGTTTGGGGTCAGATTCTTTGTCTGTGGCCTGTGAGGCTGCTGACTCTCCTTAGATTTCCACCTAAGAGACACACAGCTACAGAGGTGCCAGAAATTCACAGGGGTAACTTAAATATGAAATTCCCAACAACACAACTGGGCTGGGTCTGTGTGTCTCAGGTTGCTTTTGTGTTGCTTTGTGTTATTTATCATAATTGTTTGGTTTTATGTTATATTTTGTGTGCTTGCAGAACCCATGTCCATCTCTCTGTGTATTATCTGTGATAATAATAGACTCTATGGTATTCTTTGTCTTTGACACAAAATCGGATACCAATATCCCTACTGTGTCCAAGCAAGCACCCACATGGTTGAAAGCATGTAAAATAGATTCTAGTGACAAATTTCTGGTTGTTTACTTGGACTTGGTGCAGTAATTTTGGGAATTGGGATAAATTGCTTATCTTGAAGTACCCCTGTGACCTGGGAGAAAGACACAGAAAATTAGTTGACAAAATAGTCTGGAAACAGATCTTAAATCCCAATGCTGGTAGCTTCCAAAAGTATTTAAAAAAACTGGCTTATCTAGGATAAGCAAAAACTGTAAGGAATTTTTATTTATTTTTTTGCTTTGCACTGGACATCAGGGATAGCCTATGCACTGGTACTATGAGTGCTGTCCAGAGTGGTGGCAGAACATCCACGTTCTTCCCAGTTGATTTGGGTTTCGCCGGGGGTGGGTTGTTGCTCCTACTCTGTTCAATGCTCGCATGGGCTGGGTGTTGGGCAGGGTCCAGGGGTCCAGTGGCTGTGCGGCATCTGATGGTGAAGAAAGATTCAGTGATCTTCACTTTGCTGACGATGCTGTGATCTTCACAGAGTCCGACTGGGACCCTCGAGAGACTGAGCGAGGAGTCTGAGTGTCTGGGCTTGCGACTGTCCTGGATAAAAGCCAGGGTCCAGGCCTTTAATGACCACTTGGGCACAGCCATCAGTTGTGTGTCTGTCTGTGGGGAGAATGTCGGCCTGGGGGGTCGCCAGTGGAGATCCAGAGGTGTTTTGTCGTGTGGTGCATGCTCCCCAATTTGACCTGACCTTAAGTAAGGGGCTGGCTCTGTGATGATTTGAGGGTGGTCCTTTTTTGTGATTATAATATGATGTTATATAATATGATAGTAATCTGCAGCTAATTGTAATACAGTGTACAGCTAATTGTAATACAGTGTACAGCTAATTGTAATACAGTGTGATGAAATGGTTCTTCCATTATGCAAGTGATGTATAAATTGAAATAAAGTATAGAAGATGTGTGTCTGCATTTATATTACAAGGTTGTACGTGTATTTGTCAATAAGATATAAAGAATTGGCTGGTGTTTCAGCTACTTTGTCAAGTTAGGCTACTGTAGTGCTAATCGATAGCCCTAACCCTAACCCTGACCCCTAAAACCTAACCATAATCCCAAGACGGTGGAACTGCACATGCGCAAAAAGGCTCGATAGCACGTCTCGATACAGTAGGTAGCTCAACTTGTCAGAACACCTGGCACCGTCAATCAAAATAGAATAACCCCAAGTATTGCCACACCACCGACGTCTTTTACCTCGTGTAACCACAGTATGTCACTCAGTTGTCTGTTTCTTCATCGCCACTTCAGTGCTTATCACTTCCGTGATTTACTAAAACAGTTGCATGCTCTGCAAACTTAATTTAATAATCATAAAGATACGCCGAAATTATGCAGATTACTAACTTTTTGGCATCACAATATGCATTTCAAATTTTAGGCATACTACCAATCTGATTAATCGAATGGTGGGCGAATATAATGTCCGTATAGTTCCGAAACGTCAGTGTCCATTATCTAAAGTCCTGCAATGACAGTTTGTTGTTATCAATATAAAATTAACTGAAATGAAACGGTCAAGTTGATTTTCTGATGGAAAATTAATTGTTTAGAATATTCGACCAATCGGTAAAATAGTCGATTGATTAATCTGTAGAAAAATAGTTGGTAGTGGCAGCCCTTATACACACACACATACTGAGGACCCATAATATAATAACAGACAGACACGTATTTAGCCGATGTTTTTATCCAAAGTGATGTACATTTTTGAGAAAGCAAGCGCAGCTAGCCCATCAATCAACTGGGGTCTCCTGGTGGCTTTCCTGATAGTGACCTCCCGATCACAAGCACAGCTAGTCCTTCAATCAATTGGGGTCTCCTGGTGGCTTTCCTGATAGTGACCTCCCGATCACAAGCTCAGCTAGTCCTTCGAGCAACTGGGGTCTCCTGGTGGCTTTCCTGATAGTGACCTCCCGATCACGAGCACAGCTAGTCCTTCGATCAATTGGGGTCTCCTGGTGGCTTTCCTGACAGTGACCTCCCGATCACGAGCACAGCTGGTCCTTCGATCAATTGGGGTCTCCTGGTGGCTTTCCTGACAGTGACCTCCCGATCACGAGCACAGCTAGTCCTTCGATCAATTGGGGTCTCCTGGTGGCTTTCCTGACAGTGACCAGAAATGGCTAATTCGTAATGGTAATAGTTTTATCATTTACCATATCAGTTACAATGCTACAGTGACTTCATTTCACATCCCTATCAGCTGAATTCATGCACAGACAGGTAATAAAATGAGCCCCTTCTCCCCCCCAGCTAACGGGAATTGGGTTAAACCTATTGTTGACCCTGGTGTCGCTTGGCACTTGTTTGTGTAATTTTTGTCGAAAGTCAATCTGGTAACAAAATGTGCACCTTTATAGGTGCCAGTTCCCAACAATTGTCCTTTTTGGTGCTTTGACAGCATTTGCAGAGGCAGTTATCACCCTGTTAGTGCTGAAAGCTAACAGGAAGGCCGACAGGACGCACCAAGAGCTTCTTTGTAGTCAGCTTTTTCTTTTTTCTTTTTTGAAGCCGGCTCACCATTTTCTGTTCCCTGTAATTACTTTCCAGTTTCATTTACCCGAGTGGCTCAGTCTGCCTGCTTTTGCCCTTCATGCTCTTTTTGACAGCAGAAGATCCCTGAAAATGTTTGAAAAATACAAAGAATGTCCCGTGGGATTTTCTCACTCATAAAGATTAAACTACTGGTTCAGGTTATGTTTCATTCACCCTCCTTCCACAGAATGTAAACATCTTAATCTTTGCCTGTTTCTTTCACCTTTTATACATCCCTTGTGTCATCTGTGGTGACAGTAGTGATTTTTTTCTCTTCATTTTCAGTGATGCACTCAGTGCAAATATTACATAAAAATGTCGTAAAAGAACGTTTTTAAAAGCATGTACCCTCTCCGGCCCCCCTCCATGGCTGGTAATGGCCTGACTGCTGCAAGCCGACGAATGCATTTCAAACTCTACGTTTTTTAACCCCAGGTGATTTTAATTTTGGTTAAAACTTCAGAATTATTTTATTTGTGCTTTACAACTGTTTTCATGAGTTTACTTCAGTGTAGGCCAATAAGGAACGTGTTTAGCCCATTGCGGATTATTGCTGCATGCTTTAATATGCTGCACTCCAAGCTGAAAAGGAACAAAGTCATTCTGGCACAGGGGGCATGTTAGGGGATCATAATGCAGCAGGCCCTGTGGGTGCAGCCCTGCCTGGGGCTCAAAGCTGTTCGGCTGTAAATGCTCACCTTCCTTTTGTATGCAGCTGAGCGCCGACGCAGGTAATGCATTTCTGCATGTGAAAGTGAGAGACGTCCCCCGGGCAGCATGGCGAGACCCTTGCACTTGTCTACCACCAATTGGAAATAAGAGATCCCCCACCACACGGGCATCCCAGTGTCCCAGCTTTTACTCTTTCTGCTCCCGATTAACCTCAGGTGCAAGTCTATTACATGTGCAGCCTGCAGAACCAGTAAGATGTAATATCATATTATTATTAATATGCTGTTTTTATGCACTTTGGCATTCATCAATTGAGTTGCAGCCTGTGTGAATTTCTCTGCCTTGCTGGCCCAAGTTGTTTCAGTTTTGCTTGATTCACAATTGAGGTCATGTTATTGATGGAGTTAACTAATAGCATCGTACATGTAAAATTTTAAAATCAAGCCAATTTTATTCTAAATTCTTATTCTTTTTTTCAGTTTTAGCTGCATGAAAGAATCGGTTTGCCAATCAAATAAAATACGCCAACAAATTTCCGTGAATAATATTGTGTATGATTTTGACGACTGCTGTTCTGTTGCTTAAACATAAAAAAATCGGAATGGAAAGCAAAGAAATTTAGTCATTTTGATTAAGTTAGAAATGGTTTGTACGTCACCGTCAGCGGTGGCATTTAATTTTGTGACATGAGACCTCTGGTGGCCATATTTGTCTATTGCAATTTGATTCTCATAATGAGGCAAACACTTTCATCCATTACTAAATCCTTGGTCTTACCAGACCGCATTGCTTGAAAGATTTGCATATTACCTGTGGGGATGTTCAGGCATTTTAATCTCTCAAAATGCCCCCCCGGCAATATTTATTCGGGCAACATTAAATTCCTGTACAGTGAAGTCATTAATTCCATGCTTTGTAATAAGTGAGAAATGACTGGTGGCATAATCTGAAACACAGTGACTGATTGATCCCTTTCGGTTTTTCTCTTTCTCACCCACTATAGAGCTTTTACTCTCCAATACAGATTTTAAGGTGCTAAAAATTCCTATAACTAATATCAGCTGAAATAATTTAATATGGTCAAAATATATTTTTATTTTGGCAATGTTTTACTGACTCATATAATTTACATTCTGAAATTCAATCTAAAAAGCTAAATATAAGAACGCCTATTTCACTTAGTTTTAAATAATATGAACTTCCTCAGAAGAGAGTAAATTTAAATCCCAAGGGTGCCAAGCTATAGCTGTAGGCAACATCTTCCTGAATTCAGTCAGGGGCATCCTTTGCACCTTGCCGATGTTTAGAGACTGGGCTTTATTGGCCGGTTTTCCACTTACGCTGAGTAATTTGTGGAACTGTAATATCTGATATATTGGAACATCCCTATTGTTAAGATACGTGATTCCCCTGGCATCCTGGTGAAGCTGATTTCTGTACTTTAATGAGTTGCTTCAGTGCTGGTGATCTGAACATGTTTGCTTCAGCTTTTTGCATTTTCAGACTCTTTTTATATGCTAGCGTGCAAGCTGTACTGTAATAGATTTTATTGTCCAGGTAAACACCCTTTTTTTTTATTTTTATTTATTTTTTATTTTTTTTATTTTTTTTTTTAGAAACAAATAGCTCATCTGCCGGGGATCATGACTGATAAGTACAGTCAGCTTGTTGTGAATCATTTCAGACTTGCATGTCTGTACAACTGCAATAGCGTCGTGCATAATATGGGCTGTTTTGTGTTTGCGCTACCAGGGTGAACAAAGAGTGCTGTTGTCAGAGGAGGCATTTTATATCTACATATATAGTTGCTGGGCTTTTCGTCCCCCTTCATGGATGCTTTCAGCCAAGCGTTGATTTGTTGTCCTGTTGGTGTCCATGTTGTAGGGTGGCGAATCTTGCGGTGCCCACATGATCCCTCTGCAAATTCACACGCTTGCAAGTTTTATCCACTGTTTTTCTGTAAACTTGTGTACATTTACGATTGTCTTCATTCATTCATTCATTTCATATTTGGTCCATTAAAATGAATCAATCATTGTATTTGAAATTTGGTCAACACTGTCTGGATTCTTTAATTCATTGGACCAATGAGATGGTCATCAGGTGCCGCCGCATTGATTACTGCATGAGTACTGAAAGTACTTGGAAGAAATACACCATCAGGGGCATGTTTGTGTGAAGAAGGGTGGTTGTGCTGGATTTAGAAACTCTTTATCAGATCATACTGGAGCACATGAACGTTTATCTTGATGGCAGCCAGGGTGTCTTTAGTGCTGCGTTTTCTCAGTACTGCTGAAAGACCAGACTTTTAAGGGGACAAAGTTTTGTGACGGATAACGGGTGGCGGGGCGGGGAATGGGGCGAGCTGGTCAACGGACTTTTAACTCACTTCAGCAACTAACCCCAGCTACCCATCCCTGTACCTAACCAGGTGAATAGAATGGAAACCAGTTTGCCTTCCCTAGCTGGGCTTCCTTGGCAGAGCTGGGGCCCAACCCAAGTTCTGGCTTTTGAGCAGTACATCCAGGATAGCCTTCATTTATTCTTGAAAGCACAAACAATAGCGTAGACGCAGAAGAATGTGGGTTTTGTTCAATTAAACTGCATGATGTGCTGGCGTCCCCATCCAGGGCGTCCCATCCAGGGGGCGTCCCATCCAGGGCGTGTCCCATCCAGGGCGTGTCCCATCCAGGGGGCGTCCCATCCAGGGCGTCCCATCCAGGGTGCCCCCTGCTGTGTGTTCTGTGCTGGATAAATGGCTGCAGAAACATTAGACTGAACAATGTTAGTACTTTAAAATAAAAAGCGAGCTGTTAAGTAGGCAGATAAAGGATTTAAAATGAACGTGATTTAAACTCCTAATCATCATTTCTCATCCCACGCAGTCCTGTGATATATACCATCCAAATAATGTTCCTTTTCATTTGTCAGCAGGGGTGCCTTGTGGGGGTGGGGGTCAGATAGTTTTCTTCTGTGAAGAGAAGGGGGGGCAGAATTAATTCATCAACAGAGAACGACAGCACCTTCCCTGCCGCCCCCCCCCCCCGCGCGCGTGGGGGGGGGGGGGCGGCGGGCGGCGGCCCCCCCCAGGACGGAAGGCTCCCGCTCTGCTTTCCTGGGGGGGGGGTAAGGGGAGAGTGTGTACAGGTGAGGGGCTGCTGGAGACACAGCAGGCCAAGACGAGAAAGGTGGTGAGGGTCGGCCAAAGCCGTGACCCCCCCCATCAGAGCTGTGCCACACCCCCTCGGTGGCTCATTCCTCAGAAACGGCTTTCGATCCGCCTCCGTCAAGCGCCTGCTGTGTCGGTGACTTTCAGAGGAAAAATTGTTTACTTTGTTTTGTTTGTTTTTATTAGCGTATCCGTCATAATCCTGCAGTGCCTCTATAGGGGGCGCTGTCTTTCACAATGATCCCCCACAGAGCAGTCTCGATATGCCACCCCCCTCCCAGCTGTCAAGCTTTGCACTTTTTCTCTTGAATCCCCCCCCTCCGCCACCCCTTCCGGAGGTAGCCTCTCAAATTTCCCTGCCCAATAGGCTGGCTCCAGCAGCCCCGCGACTCTCAGAAGGTGTTATGCGCATGGCTTCCTGGCACGTGGAGGGGGGGTTATGAGCTCATCACGCCGCCTCGGGGAGGGCAGCGGAGGCCCCTTTAAATAACACGTCTCGCTTGGAGATTAGCGGCTCGCGCGCCGCTCTTCCGATGCGTCCGAACACGTCCAACTCGAAAACCATTAACTGGATGATGATACAGAAAAGCTGCCAAAGTTGCAGCAGGAGCCCGGAATTGGCCAGAGGGTGGCGCTGCGCTAAGTCCTGCAGTTGTAGGGGGTTGTGTCTTTGTGGAATCCCATCAGAATACTCAAGTGCTGCACTCAGCTTCCAGAAATGTGTGGCCCTCCCTCTGTCTACCAGAGGGAGAATCTTTCTACCTCTAACTCTGCTCGATCTCTCTCGCTCTTTCTCTCTCACCTCGGTCTCCACTTTCTCCCTCTTCCTCCCTCTGCCTCCACTCTCTGCCTCTGTTCTGTCTTCCTCCATTCCTCAGCCTCCTCTCTCTCCCACTTCCTCCCTCTACCTCTGCTCTCTTCCTCCCTTCCTTGGCCTCTGCAGTCTCTCTTCCTTTCTCTGAGGCTGCTGATGCGAGGTAATCTTTTGTTTTTGACTGCTGCGTTTCCCGATTTCCTGGCACCTGTAGTTGTTCCGTGAAGCGTGCGCAGACTGCACTGTCTGACTGGACGCGTTTCGCTTTCTGAGATGACTGTAGGGGTGTCAGCCCGTGGGCTCAGGGACGGGGATCAACGTCTGTCTCGCCGAGTGTTTGCCTCTCTCTGACTCCCTGCTGGGGGATTCCCACATTGGGGCGACTCACCATGTGCTGCGCAGTTGCAGTCGTCCTCAAGCGCACACAACCATCTCCAGCAACCGGTCTGACCACTTGGGTCGATTAGTTTACCGAAGCTAATCCCATCTGGCGGAAGAGTATAACAGAGGGGTGCCTTGCACGCTACTCCCTTCCCACAGGGTTTGCTGCCCTTGTACCGATATTGGCCAAGAGAAACAGACAACAATTTATTAAAATTAATCATAAACAATAAAGCGGGCCTACCCAGCCTGTAAGCTGGCCCCACCCGGAGAAATTGGGGACACAGGGATCGTGTATAGTGTCTCCTGCAATGAGGCCGAGATCAATAAATCGGTCTGCGTTGGATATGCTGCAGTACTGGCAGTTCTGCCAATGTTACGTTTTGCTAGAACAAAATGAATTAAAATGCATCAAAAAGACAAAACCTGTCAAAACAGAGAACCGTTAAGTTGTCAGAGAGCATGAGTTCTTAATCTGTCAGAGTGGAGCTGACTGCTCTGCCGCTTCACTGGAGCCCGCTGACTGCTCTGCCGCTTCACTGGAGCCCGCTGACTGCTCTGCCGCTTCACTGGAGCCCGCTGACTGCTCTGCTGCTTCACTGGAGCCCTCTCTTTATACAGATGTTTACCTCACATCGAGCGTCAGGCTATTTGGCCTCCAGTGGGGTGTTCATGTCCAAGCAGCTGATACTGCCCCATCTGTCGGGGTTTTTCCCTGCTTGAGAAGATGGTCTGATCTCTTCACGAACAGCAGTTTTCAGTAAACACCATAAAAGCCACACAGCCTTTAATTTGCAGGATCGACCCGGTTGGTCCAAAATAATGGGCTTACTGAAGTTTACGGCCCCTGATGTTCTGTGTCTGGCTTTGCTCATTTGTGAGCTCGGATTGGTTGAGCCTGCCCGACTTTTCGGGAACTGCCTCTCTTCCTGCATTAAAGCCAGATGCTGTTTTTAATTTTGATACCTGGGTGTGGCTGCTGCACGATTAACTGGCAATCTTGAATCGAAGCGTTTTAATTTGGTTTTTTCAAGTCCCTACTTGAAAAAGTCAGCCGGGGGGGGGGGGGCTCTTTTAAAATTGGAAAATCCATTAGTTTCACAGACCTAGCATACGCAACGCCCAGCACGTGGCGCCAAAGAACCCCAC
>JAODLD010000040.1:23133316-23145636 GCA_026781065.1 Mormyrops boulengeri | reverse complement strand
CCCCCCCCCGCACGCTTCCCTGCATATCTCTCCACCTCTAGGTGGGGCTGTTACACTGCACTAATCATGGTCTGGGAACTGTGTGTGTTGAATGACTGCCAGAGGAACAGCATGTTTGTCTGTAAAGGCTGAGCCTAGCAGTCTGAGTTATGCAGTCTCAGTTATGCAGTCTGAGTTATGCAGTCTCAGTTATGCAGTCTGAGTTATGCAGTCTCAGTTATGCAGTCTCAGTTATGCAGTCTCAGTTGAAGTCATCGAAGGGCACTGTGAAGACCCAAGAATCAGGCACTCGGTGGACAGAAAGAACCTCCTATAACCTTCGTTCCACTGTAGAAACTAACTCGTGTAATTATAGTCTTGCTTCAGTGAATAGTGATATTCCACAACTGCTTGTGAGAGAAACAGGAGTGAAGGATCATTCGGAGGACACCGCCAGGCAGTCAGGGACTTTCACTTAGGCTGCTCATGTTCACACTGAGAGTGGAGACCCATGCAGAATCTACATGCTCCTGTGCAGCCCGGGGTCTGGATCGACCCCCCCTCCAGCATTAAGATGTGAAGTCGCTGTGATACCCATGGGTCACCACAGCATACCAACAGGGGGAAGGATCTGTACAAGGATGTTCCAAATGGCTCGTGTTACGCACTGTGCACATCACTGCAGGCATCGTGCACGTCACTGCAGGCATCGTGCAAATGTGGAAATCAGCTGGGAAGTGCAGAGCGAGATTTTCTGTACAGTGGGGGCAGTAATTAAAATGTTCAACATTCAGAGAAATGGTAAAAACTTTCTGTGTGTGTGTGTGTATTTAGTGTATTTAGTGTACTTTAGTTTATTTTTCCCCATTTTTTCATATGAACAAACCCAACATCAGAGAGAATGAAGGATTGAAGTTTCGTATACTGCCACTGTAACATATTTTGTAGTTCAACCACTACTAGTGCCACTTACAAAAGAGAAACGCCACCAATAAAAATAAAAACAGATCAAATGTTCGACTCAGCAGGATAGCTGCCCTTTCTGATGAGTCCTGGCTATGACCCTTCATGAGCCTGGGGAGTTTGGGGATGAAGCCCCGAGTGCTTTGCTTAGCTCAGACATTTTAATGACCATGGCCTCAGTTTGAGAACATTCAGACAGATTCGGTCTCTGCGCTGGTCCTGCATGTGTTAAGATCCTAGCAGTGGTCCTACAGCTGCTAAATCTCTCTGCATTCTACTACTTAAAGACTTTGGGTATCTGACCGTTCGCAGGCCGTTCGCAACTTGAAATGTTCGTAAGTCGTTATTCACCATCATTTTAAAGGCATACACAAGTACTAAGAACTAGGATGTTGGGAGTATGCGCACTACGCTGTTGCGCGGCGGGAGTAGCGGCCAGAAGTCGTAATGTTGCGGACAAGAAATGGGAGCCCAGTGAACACTATTTGGACTTACAGTCCTTTTCGTTTGTATGTCTGAAAGTTCAGAAGTTGAACTTTCTTAAGTAGAGGAGTACCTGTACTGAGTAGCATGGTATAATGTCCAGATGGTATGAAAAATTAAGTCATCAAAATGTTAAAATACATGGGTGCAAAGAACTATAGCCATGTTACTCTGATATTAGGGGTCGTCAACTTTGAGTTGGCTAATTGAGCTTCTGTTTCCTTGCAGAAATTTTGAAGAACCTCACCAGGCAGGCAGAGAATCACACCAACTCGCGGTTTAGCAGCACCTACCAGAATATCGCCCCAGAAGCCAATGGCCTCTTCGGGGAGCTTTTCACCGACATTGGCCTGTTTGTGTTGGGCTCTGAGCTTGGCCTGGAGGTCAGCATCTACCGATTCTTTGATGGCCTCTTCCCACTGGTCTACAATCACCTCATCAACCCTGGTATGGCCGGCATCTCCTCGGTCTACGCCGAGTGCATCCGTTCGACCCACCGGCAACTGAACCCATTCGGAGGTTTCCCCAAACAGCTTGCGGATGAAATCAGGCGCTCCCTTCTCCCAACACGTGTTTTCCTGCAGGCCCTGAACCTGGCCATGGAGGTCATCAACACCACGGATCACCTTCAGTGCAGTGCAGAGTGCACACAGGCTTTACTCAAAATGCTCTACTGCCCACACTGCCAGGGTCTGATGCAAAGCAAGCCCTGCATGGGCTACTGCCTCAATGTCATGCGTGGCTGCTTGGCCAGCGTGGAGGAGATTGATGGCCAATGGAGGGAGTTTGTCCGCTCTGTGGAAGAAGCATCCAGTCGTTTGCATGGCACCCATGAGCCAGAACAGGTGCTGCTGGCAGTACATCTGCCCATCATCAACGCAGTCGTGCATGCTCAACGAAATGGGCCCATGCTCTCAGCTCAGGTAAGAGCATCTCTTTACAGCTCAACCTGCTGATCTTCTTAGTTTAATTTCTTGCTATTAAACACATCCTGCCGGACCAATCCCAAAAATATCAGTGCAAGTCACAGTTAATCATCTCAGATTTACACTTAACTGTAAGTAGCTACAACGAGAATGTGTTGCAGACAAATATGCAGCAGCTCCAGACAGAAAATGCCACACAAAAAAGCCAGACCAGAATATTTCCTAAAATTACATCCATGTGGTCTGCTGTACCCGGCCAACTGGTGCAGACCACAAACAAAGTGAGGCAAGTGCCAGAGCCTCAGAAGTCCACAAGACGCCCAGTGTGCTCCTCGATCTGTTCGAACTGCTGGCAGAGTGTCGGGAACGCAGTGGGCATCTTTAATAGACTGCGGTCTGGCAAACGTTTGTCACTGGCAGCAAACCTTTCCATGCGGTTCAACAGGGGCAGTGCTGAATTGTACCCCAGTCATTTCAATCACAAAGCAGTTTACATCAGTGACTGGGGATGAAGGGCGTATGGTCGCTATGAAATTATCTTGCTTATATGGTTAATAATTCATATCTGAAGTCCTGTATTCATATATTTGTAAGGCCCGGGGGGGACTGTTTTTCCGATTTTCAAATGCCTTCTTTAACCTATGGAAATTTCCGAAATCGATTCTGACAAAGGTGATGCCTTGAGGGTATATAAACTCAAAACTCGAGGGTATATAAACTCAAAACTCGAGGGTATATAAACTCAAAACTAGAGGGTATATAAACTTAAAACTTAAGAGCTGTAAGTAGATTGTCCTGTGAGTATTTCTACCAGTTTAAGTGGTTTAGCTTGATTTAGGTCCAGGCTGAAATACTGTTTATTACCCTGTGGGCAAAGTATGGATTTTTTCATTCATCTTGTGAAGAATGGTGCACTGGACTAATAATTACTTAGAGCTATCACAAGATACAAAGCCATGGATAACCGTGAATAGGCATCCCCCCCTTCCCAAACAAAATATATTCAGTAGGTTTGTTTTCAGATTGTCATCTGCAATAAAATAAATGTATATGTGTTTATAAGGTTGTTTTGGTTTTTAATTCTGTGCCATTAAACAACACTGTTATGGGGCAGTTAAAGCAGATGCCAGTGTTCCAGGTTTGTGCAGAACCGTTAATGATACCATCAAAACTGTAGCTTTTATTGCTTTTTTAAAACAGAGCTAAGTAGTGTGGTATTTGGCATTTGCATGATAAATGTGCAGTGGTGAGAATAGCCATGCTAGGCTTATCATTTGTAAGCCGTCGGCTCCGATTGTTAAGTTGTATGATACGATCCTGAAGTCAAACTTGAGTTCCCACAGCCGGTACATATTTCAGACAAGATGATCGATTGGTCTGACTCAGAGGTAGGTAGTTACTCTTAGTTTAACCTTAAGGGTTGCTCCTAAAGGCTCTCGTATCTCCTCAACACTGGCACGCTAAAATGAAGACTTTGTCAGCATCATATAAACGCTTTTGCTCAGAGCTGTATTTCTTTAGAAGAGAGCATGGCATGAGAGATTCACATTTGCGCGGCAGGTTCACAAGGTGTGCGGGCACCCCGACAGGACAGCGGGCGCGTCGGTCAGCGTTCAGCAGGAGGGCAACTCCACCAGGGCCCCGAGACGAGCTGCCCAAAGGACTTTCAGTAGCTGGAGAAAGTGAGTCTGATGGGGCTTCACTGGGCAAATAGCTGCAGATCCATGAAGCCCATCTCATGGAGCACAAAGCAAAAAGAAAACCGATCAATTATTATTGATATTGTGATATTTTGATATTTATGATATTTTGGCTTGACATCCCATTCTTGATTTTCTTAAACTAAACACTAAATTTGGGAGACGCTGTTTTGTTTTAAAATGGATTAAAAATCTAAAATGAGAATGCGACACTCGATAAAACATGCATAGAGCTGAGCTGCTGTGTCTCGCTATCGCACTCTGTCGGGTGACTGGTGAAGTCATTTACCAGTCTGGTTTCTGTCTTCAGGGAGTTTGTCACCAGTCTGAGACGCTACCGCACGTTTTATGCTGTCCTGGCAGACAAGCTGTGCGTCGGCGAGCTGGCCTCGGGCGACGGGATGTCATGCTGGAATGGCGCGGATGTCGTTAAAAGGTAGGCTGGCATCCGTCCACGAGCCTGCAGACGAGGGCCGCCAACTGCGGCTGTTGCATGGCGTCCTCCGTATTCCGTTTGGTTCTCTCTGTATTACTTCGTGTTTGTGTGTTACTTTGCAAAGTTCTCCAGTAGCTAGATGGTAACAGTTTATCTTGGTATCATTTCAAGTTTTAGTTTCATCCTCTTTCCGAAGAAGCCAAAGTGACGAGGATCATTTGCAGAACTGGCACGGCCAACTCTGCCACTTTGGTGGCTTCACGCTGCCTCCAAACTGTGCGCTGTCACTGTAAAACAAAAAACTCCTGTGACAAAAATGCTTTTTAGATTGGCTTACTCTTCTGCCTGACAGGGGGAGCTTATTCCACACACTGTGAAATGGCATTCATGCCTTTTTCATGTTGCAGTTGGAATCAAGGCTGCCCCCTAGTGGACACATAAAAGAACTGTAGTCAGATGAATTCATATGTATTAGCAGTATAAGTTGTCACTGTTTATTTCCTGCTGTGACAATCAGGCATGCGTTGAGATTTATTAATTTACCTAGTATTTTTAATAAATCTATAAAAATGCCAAAATAACGCTAATAAGATATATCTGATGCTGTGACAAATAAAAAAAAATGCATTACTGAAAAACCAGAACTCATATTCATGATTAAAAACAAAACAAAAAAACAAATCTCACACATGCCTCTCAAACAGTAAATATGACAATCTGTACGGGTAGCTCTGGATTGTAGAGGCAGCCTTAACTAGGGTAGCTCTGGATTGTAGAGGCAGCCTTAACTAGGGTAGCTTTGGATTGTAGAGGCAGCCTTAACTAGGGTAGCTTTGGATTGTTAGAGGCAGCCTTAACTAGGGTAGCTTTGGATTGTTAGAGGCAGTCTTAACTCGGGTAGCTTTGGATTGTAGAGGCAGCCTTAACTAACTCGTATCCAGTCCTTTACGGGTCAGTGGTAATTGCATATTTCTTATACAGTGTTCCCATACCAGGAAACGGCAGAACTCTTCCCTGGGGGAAACAAGCACTCGAGACTCTCTGCTTATTTTGGCCTGGGCTCTGCATGTATTTTTATGCTAGTTGGGACTAGAGAGAGAATGACCACTTGTGCTGTTTGTAAAAGTGGACTTTCATGTATAATAAGGGGTTTACTCCGCACGCCCTGACCATGGATTACCTCTGAAGTTCTAGACGCTGTATGTGTTTACGCCGCCTGGCCGTGTCTTGTCTGTGTTGCCTTGCATCTTGCGGCTAATTCTTGGCTGTTACAGTCGAGGATTAGGCTCTTCCGTCTCCAGCTGCCGCTGTTCATTACGTTTTTCTCATGCCAACATCACATTAGCGGTTTCCTTGCGAAGTTCAGTAGTCAGAGACCTCGTCTCCAACCCTCGGACACCTAAATAACAGGCACAATGACTGCACCTGCTGAACATTTTGTTGAGTGACGCTCAACATAATGAGGCGTAATTTCTTAATTCACTGAAAAAGCACATGCGTGTGGTAGCAGCTGCATTCAATATACTCTGTGCCCTGATTCATTATTCAAGCATCTCCTTTATTTTTGTAGGTACATCCCTTGATTTTGGAAAATCCACTTGGAAAAGCTTACTGGTGTGCCTGCTGTATGGAAGGTTTTTTCTTCCTTCCTAACCTTATGGCATGTTCTCATAGCATCTCTTCGTGGGCCCTAAAAGCTCTCCTACGCGTCACGTCTCCATGCCCCAAATTCTCTGACAGGTGTGTGTGCAGCGAGATGTAAATCAGTTTCTCTGAGCCGCTCGAGACGTAACAAAGGTAGAAGCTCCAGGTCAGCAGCTGGGCCTGATATATCATCTTTGTTTTACTTTAAGTTGTTTTTTGGCACCAAACCCAATTTGGAGCCGGTAGGGTGTGATTTTCTTCAAGTTCAAGCTTTGTGTTCTGCTCAGGGCAGTATGTCTTTCACGATTTCTCCCTTCATGGTTCACACTGTCATCTTGGTGACACATGACAGCTATAAGGAGTGATTGTCTGAATGTTAAGGTGTGTGTTGTTGAACATTTGAATACTATTTTGAATGCATGTTCCCAGCATATAACCGTACTGTTTTTGGTTTATAATTGAATTGTAGCATGTGTATTATTGGCTCTCATTCCCACATGTGAAGGTAACAAGAACGTTCCGGATGTCAGAGCAGAACCTATCCCTGAAGATGCCTCTGAAAAGTGATGTATGACAAGTGATATAGCATCTTGGCTCTATCCTCACATCAACCTTCAGACTTTTAGTGCATCAAAGTGATGACAGTTAAACTGGAGTCCTCTAATGGAATCGGCATTAAGCAGCTCAATATCAGGTTGAAATTCTGTATTATAATCGGCCATGGAGTGGATTCATTAAAAAAAAAAAAAAATCACATTGCTTAGTTTTTCACACTGCGCTTAAGATTAAGTGTCCAAGTCAAAGATTTTTATGGTTTTAAGTTCTCTTAAAACTCATAAGTAACCATCTAGAGGACTGTGTTATGGGACAGGAATAATGCTTAATCAGTAGGGTTTCATGTAACGTATTATGAAGAAGTAATGAGACCCAAGTACCGAAAGCCTTTTTTGTTAAATCGTTTCCATAAAGAATTATACTGTATGGTCTCAAAATTTTGTCATTAGCATAAAACCTTTGAAGTATTAGACATACTTTTTAAATACAGAGACACTGTAAAATTGACATTATGAGAGATATGGGTGTGAAATTACAACCAACAGTGAAACAATGTGAGAGGATTCTAACAATGGGAACATCTGAAATGCCCTCATTAGGAGGGGGGGCGGCACAGGGCCATAGTCATCAAATCGCTGCTTCGGCCATTTTTATTAACAGTATTGCTGCCTAATGGTAAAGATAAAGCACTGATATCCATGTGCTTTTGAAGGTGGTGAGTGTAGATATGTGCTCTAAGCGCTCGAAGCCTTAAAGCAGCCCGTGACTGGGTGGCCGTCCATTTAATGTTCGACACCAATGACAATACCAGGCTGTGTCACCTCTGTAAGGACTAAGCTGAGATTGTCACCTAATGTCTGCAGCAAAGAGAGAAAAACTAGCTCTGTTTTGGTTTTGCAAATAATTTTGTGTGGTAATTGCATAGTCATTACATAATAGGTGCAACATCAGTACTAAGGACAGTTTTACATGAGTCATGTTCAACGAGCCACAACCTTTCACATAATAAATGGTATGAAAAGTGTAAAGTAAAGTGCCGCTGATTTGTGGGTCCCCTTCCAAAGATGAGGAGTAATGAGAGCAAACCAGCCGTCAAATGACTTCCCACCAGGCCGCAGCCTCTGTGGGTGTCCTGTGCTGCTGACGGCGGGGCGCGGCTCGCGGGGGGGGGTGAGCAGTGTCAGATGTGATTACCGTGGAAACCGTCCCTGCCGCTGCGGCATGGCGGACGCTATGCTATTGGTATGCACACGGCCAGTCTTCTCATCCTGCCCCATGTCCGCTCTGGGAAACAACTGTAAGTTGTCACCCTGTACTGATTCGGCATAATTAACGGGCAGTGTGGAAGCGAGGGGGGCCCTCACAGTGTGATGCACCTTAAGAGACCCAGTCCCCTCCATTCCGAACACAAGCACTAAGGTTTCCTGGTAGAAACTAGTGATAAAAACATTGATAACAATCAAGATTATTGCCTCTTTTTGTATGATATATATTTGAATCTAAATTAATGTGGGAAGACTGGTTTCCTGTAAAAAAAGGTGTTATTATTATTAATAATGCCTAATTAAGTGGTGCTATATTCAGACTGGTTATTGGTTTCAGAATTTTAAAAAATGCAGCCTGTTTCCATAGTAACTTTATCAGATATATGTGTATGATGTTGTTTCCTGATCTTCATTAATCAGGTGATTTTTATTCTAATTCTCAGAGCTTGTATTGATACCAGAGAAATCTGTCGAATGTTTCTAGGCCTGTCACTGATTCCATTTCTGATTTGTGTAAGCAGTATATATAATTATGACCAATAGATGGAGCTGTTTGTATTCTGTTGATCAGGAATGGTTATGAAAAGTAATATGCAGTAAATACAGCTCTGTTGAAGAAGAAAAGTAGTGTGTGTGTGTGTGTGTCTACTGTACTTTTTTCCTCCACAATACAGTGGGTAAATATCGTGTTCATAAGTATTATGACTCAACCGTATTTGTTTGGATGCAACTGAAAAACAAGATTTGTAGAGGGAGCATGTAAACAAAATCAATCTGACAGTTAATCTGAAAAAAGACTGCAGTTGTAGAATTTAATTGGAAGACGATGAGTCAAAGACAGGATAAATGTGCCGAATTAACTCACATCATCACAAAAGCGGTAGCGGATCGAGACACAAAAAGAGTAACGGATCGAGTCACAAAAGCGGTAACGGATCGAGTCACAAAAGCGGTAATGGATCGAGACACAAAAGCGGTAACGGATCGAGTCATATGCGTCGCTTTTAGCTGCAGGCGATCTGTGTCCTCAAGTGTGGCAGATGAAATTTGATAAAAGTCTTTACTTTGAACCCTTTAGTTTTCATTCATTGTGGCATTTTGTGAAGCTTTATGATCGTAGTTAGTGGTTTTCAGCGATGCCCCCACTCGTGTCATCACTTAAGCCACAGGACCTGTGCTATTCGCTGATTTATAAGTGGTCAAAACCTGTCATGCTTTGGGAAATGGAGTTACAGGTGATCCCACGGAATTGATCGCTCTGCAGATGTGGTGGTCAGGGGGATGGGAGATTAACTCAAGCTGAGGCATAACACTTCCAGACTTGCTAGCTAGAACAAGATTGGAGCTGTTTAAAAACAGACCAATTTCTGTACTAGAAGGAAAAGAAGAAAAATAAATAACATAGCTGGGTTAAAGGCAAAGCACCATTTATTTCCTGATGCAAAGCTCTGACAATATCACATTTTCACTGTAATATACGGCTCCCCGGTCTGGCTTTGGATGCCTTTCCCGTAACACTGGCTCTTACAGGAGGTAGGCATGGGCACATGATTGCGTTCAGTGTTTCACTCACTTCATTCCAGACTGAAACCCCCAGCATCCGGAATTGGACACGTCAGCTTGCTGGGGAAGCTGATTTTTCTAAATGCCTCGATTGTCTGGCCTGGTGGCCTCTCCGAACGCAGAGTCTGCAGCATGAAATATACGTGATCCCGACTATTAATTTATATCCATTTTAAATACCCAAACTTCCAGAGGAAATGCAGGGGAATCTGCTGGATACTAGCAGTAGTTCATGAAGTTGAACTTTGTCTGATTTGTTGGTACTTTATAAGTTAACTTGTCTGATCACATCGTTATGATTCTACAGCTCTCTTCTGTAAACTATGATAAGCCGTGGATCTTGCGTGCCGCTGATTAGGGGCTGGAACCTCTACCAGGATTGAGAAGCTCTATGATGACTAATTTATTTCCAAACAAACTTAACTCAAGGGAGAATTAGAGCATCATGGAAGTTCTGGAAGCCGTCTGGACAACGGCTGATGTGTTCTTTTGTCACGTTTCCATGGCAGCTGTGGAGTTGCTTAGCACAGGTTTCCAGCATCTTCTCTGCTGTTGATACACACTGGGCTCCCTGAAGTTGGAAGATGCGAAGGTGCCATTGCTTATTCAACAGACATACTGCACTGAATAGCTAATGAAGACATTCATCAAGTGATGGAGACAAAAGCACTCGGTGTTTCTGCCGGGGCTCCTCAAGTATGTGCTGCATCGCTGGAGCTTCTTGCTTTCTTGAGATTTTAATGCTTTCGCCATTTTTATATGCCGATGACTCTCCCAGTAAGATGCCTTTATTCACATGCATGGATTTTTATGTAGATTCTGGCTCACTCAGATAAAACACCGGAAGAAACACAAGGACATCCCTGAATCATTTCCACTCATGGGAGAAATTTGGGTTTTAATAATTACACATCTGTTTATGATTTCAATTTCAGAAAGCCCTTTTTTTTTGTCACGGAACTGGAGAGATTCCCAAGAGCGCGTCGACCTCATTTGCGTGCGAGTGCCGTGGCCGAGCCTCAGACCTGCGGATTGGCCAGTTGCGCGGCGTCGAGGCGCTCCTCACAAGCATTTGCACAGGTCATCTGGTGAATTGTCCGGTCTTGCCATGGATAGCAGGCCGAGTGCGCAGTCAGAAGGCTGCAGGTTTGTGGCCCCAGAAGGCTGCAGGTTTGTGGCCCCAGAAGGCTGCAGGTTTGCGGCCTCAGGCCCCGGTCTGAGAGCAGACTTCAGGATGACATCTGGCTTTGTTTGTCTCCATAAGGAATCTGGCTTTATAAACAGTAGCGTACAACTTCAAATCATTGCATAGCTAAACAAACAAATTGTTTTTAACCATAATAGCAATGCAAAAAGTGATTCATTTGACCTATTTAGAGAAGTTCTACCTTGTGTAGTGGTGCCCTTCACCTGACAGGTAAGATGAATCGCTCTGGTGCAGAACAAACATGGACACAAAGCCGCATGTCTGCCTGTCACTTCTCCCTTATTGCTTTCGGCAGGCCTTATTTACTTTAATACGCAGAAAATGTAAAGCGCCCCCCAGGTACTCTTGCTTTCCTAGGAGGGGCACGCTTCCCCTGAGTGGCCCATAACGGGATTTTCGACAGGGCGGGGGGAATAAGCCAGCTGCTAGGGGCTGCCAGCGCCGGGGGAAAAGCCCCCGGAGTGTCTCAGCCAGCGAAGGTCAGCTTTATCTCCTTGGCTCAGTCGCGTCGCCCTTCATTCCCAGCATCTTTACACGCAGCTGGAAACGACCTTGGGGGGTGGATGGCGTTGGTTAGGACAGTGCAGCGCATTACATTAACGCGAGGTAATGTTATGTCCCGTCTCCGTTAAGCAGCGTGAGAATCTGCAGTAATTAAGTTGTGAAACGGCATGAAGAAAGAGGTGAAAGCTGTATGACACGGATCTATTTGGGAAACCATCTCCCGGCCAGTTTAATTCACTCATCAGTGCTTTAGGAAATCTTGGGTTTGCTTGGAGTTGATTGCACTATACTTGAAGCATCACATTTTATAATTCAGGCTGTAGAGATCACAGCTAACCTTTGGAGATGAACAGGCCAACTAGACATATTGCGTCATCAGGACCCTGGTCCAGTCTCCTGGTTCTTCCTGCTGCTCTGCACTCTCTCTTCTGGACATGGTGCATGAGAGGTCCGCTTGTGTAGCTGCTGCAATGTGAAGATGTAATGCCAAGAAAAATGATTAGACAGCTGTCTGGTCTGTTGTTTACTTTGCCATGATTTGCCATCTGGAAGTTATTTTTTTCCTTCCTCAACTGTAGGCTGAGTGGCTTAATATGCTGTTATTCTTTATCTTTGGAGCACTACTTCATCTGACTCTTTTCACAATGAGTGCATCACATGTGAAGGATGCATTTTCTGTGTCACCCTGCTTAAATTGTGAGTTTCTAAGCAGTAATTTGGTAAGACTGAACTAAAAAGCACATTAAGCACTTTCCCCATAATAATAATAATAATAATAATAATAATAATAATATAAGAAAACAAGCCACTGTACCATTTGAGCATTAACTGCAGGTGATATCTCAGTGTATTATGGAGAGTCACTGTAACACACAGTAATACATATTTTACAGTTTAATATTTTAAGTGTTTCTCCCAGTCAAATCACCCATCCAGCTGCGTATACTGGAGCCCACCCCAAGCAGTACAGGGCACAAAGCTGCCCCCCCCCCCCCCCCCCCCCCCGTGGGGGGGGGGCAGGGTGGGGGGCGCGCGACAACAAAACAATAGGGGGGAGTACAATAACCAAAAAAAAAAATAGAAAGAAAACACAAC
>JAODLD010000040.1:23113779-23133306 GCA_026781065.1 Mormyrops boulengeri | reverse complement strand
TTTTATGGCCCCCCCCCCAACCCTTTAAGGGCAAAAACGGGCCCCCCCCCCCCCCCCCCCAGGTGGGATGGCAGCCCATCTCAGGGCACATGCACCAACATACATTATGGGCAATTTAGAGAAACCAATCAGCTTAACTGCATGTCCCTGGACTGCAGGAGAAAAGCCACACTGCATGTGGAGAGCATGCAAAGTACAGACATGCAGAGTACAGGTCCAGTGCAAACCCACTGCCTACACACTGAGCTGATTCACCCCCAGGCAAATTAAAATCACTCAGAATCAGTGGGAAATGTGAAATGTTCCAGATTTAATAATGAAAGGAAAATAGGCGAATGTTTTGATGGAATACATCACCTTCATCTCGCCTCTCTTGCTGCCATTGCAGTGATAGATAAGCAGTTCCTCACATTAGTTATTCCATCTGCTTGCATGCACTTCGAGACCCATCAATGTAGCAGAGGATACTTTAGAGGCTAAAGAGCTTGACCTGAGACTGAAGGTTGCAGGCTGTACTGCTGGAAGGTGTGATCTGGTGAGGTATCAAATCTGAACTGCTTCAGAAATAACATTGTCTGTTATTGATACAATTTTGGATAGAATTTGAATGTAAAATAAAGTGGCTATGATTTCTTAAACCAGATTTAACTGGTCTTGAACTTTTCCAGCCATATGGATTGTGATACTCTGAAACTTCAACTGTAACCTGGAAATTACTCCTCTGAAGAGCAAAACACGTGACCTAAATGCACAAATTAAATGCAGACCAGAGTGACCTGAACCCACCTAAACCATCTGTTTTTCTGCGCTCATGGGAATTTTACTTACACAAAAATGAGTAGGATGAAAAATGATTGGCTAACCAATCAGATGGTAGAGGAGGTGGGACCAACCAATCAGATGTTGCTCTAGTTACTTGGACCTACTTCCTCTACAATATGATTGGTTATCTCTCTGAACCAATCATATTTTGTTCTGCCCTTTTCTGAACATTTTTGTGTAAGTAAAACTCCCATGAGTTTTTTCTGACCAACCATCATAGCTCAAACACTGGGTACCAATTCAGCCACGTAGCAGGACTGAAAATGTTCAGTCACAGTGATAAATAACCAAAGGTTATCTCTCTTGATATAATTTGCTTTTGTTTAATTAATTAAAATGTACCGTGATGCGTTGGCACCTGTCTGGGGCTATTCCCTGCCAGCACCCATAGCTTCCAGGATAGGTTCTGGTTCCAGGTTCTGGTTTCCCATAACCCTGCATAGGATAAGCAGGTACCGAAAATGCACGGATGGATGGATAATTAAAACATACGTCTCTAAATATCAGATACCTGAACATTCTGCATCAATCTCAGTAATGAATTGCGTCACACTGCAGCAAAATTACCTGTCTGCTTAGTAAATCCCCAACAGTCCACAGCAAGTTGGATCCGTCACGAGAAGCGATCTCTCTCCATGAGAAGTGATGCCCCATTCAAAGGAAAGCTTTTTTTTCCTTCTTCTCCTGGTGCACGATTCTTGATCAATAGGCAGTCCGCAGTATAACCCAGGGAAATCACACTGGGGGACGGGCTGTTGGTGCCAGGTGGGGGTAGGGGGGTATTTTCTGCCTGGAGGAGCTGACTCATTTGCCACAGGACAGAGCCGGCAGCCTGTCAGGTCATCACGTATGTCTTCATAGAAAAATGGATTTCTGCCATGGGGTGGAAGCAGACAGATCTCCTACTGGAGATTCAGCACCCTCTAAATCATAGCAGGGATTGTGCAGGAAAAGAATCTGACCCTTTATGCGACGGCATGAATGGGGAAATTAAGCCACGGCGGAGCGGCCTTCTGTGGGGGCGGGGCCATGCAGTTCGATAAGGAAACCAGGGTGAGCGGCACTTTATCACACATAATGGGAAATGACTTGGTGCGACTCTGCTGTTTTGAAAGATATATATAGCTGAGTAATCTTAAATGAAAGCCAGATTACAGTCACCAAATGGACTTCCTGAAAGACTACCCCCAGCACAGAAGCCCAGAGCCCGGAATCCGTCATAGATTTAACTTCGGTAATTTGTCTCTTGTGATAATTTGCATGAAGGCAAAATATATATTATAAAGGGGAAAAAAGACTGAATTCCCAGCTGTGTTTTTGACATGGTGTGAATGCCAGTCTATTTTTTATCGAAGTAGTCGTGTGCAGAAACCTTATGCTATACTGTGTTTAGGGCTGGGTAGGGGTTAGGATTCTCAGAGCTGGGATTAGGGTTTTGCCCATAGAAATGAATGGAGAGTCCCCACAAAGACATGACTACAAACGTGTGTGTGTGTTTGTGTGTGTGGCAGTGGGAGGGACCAGTTTACGCTACAGCAATGTTACGGATAATTGTTCGAGATTATAGACGTAACGAGCAAGATCACAGTTTACAGTTCAATTAAGGAGCAGGTGTCAGCAGCAAGGGTTTACTTTGTACGTCACATGATCTGAGCACCGCGGTTTCACAGGATGGCAGGCTCACTAACAGCCTTTGAATGGACACGTGTGCGTGTTTCCTGCACTTGCTGCTAGTGGATCTGTCTGCCAGTCAGCCACGGGGATTTTCTCTTGGCCTCCTGCTTGAAATAAAACATTATCCACAGAAATTTGCTTGCACACCTTGCATGGATGTCTTAATGTATATTGCTTGACACAGAGAATACCGTTGCAGAGATAGGTGTAAAAATGGGCTATGGTGATTCTGCATCAGTAGCAAAAATATCGGATGAGAAAAGTAAAAGAAATGCATTAAGTGATACACAGTGATTATTCTGTTGACATTATAACCGTATCGTGTCTTCCTGCAGTGTGGTGCTGTTAAAACCGTACCTTACATTAAGGTACACCATTTTGGCCCCCCCCACCCCACCCCCCAGTCACGTCCTCCCCATATGGAACCCCTGCTGCCATCCGTTCATTTTTTTCCCCAATCTGATGGCCCTCCTTCATCTTTTCCTCCCTGTGATCTATGGGGGTGGTCTCCCTGGCAAAGCCAGCCCCGCTTAATAGGTTGGATGGCACGGCTGATGAAACGCCCTGCTCTTGCAGCCTGAGGGGCGTGTCTCGGGCTTGGCCAATCAGACGCTTCGGTGTCCATGATGACCTGCTGTGTCTGCTTCTGTTGACTCTAACCTGGGGTGTCCCTCAGCCAGGAGTCAGTCTCCTGTGCTCTCTCAGCCCAAGCAGGTGAAAATTAAATAGCTCACCTATTAACTCCCCAAAGCAGCCTTTCCACCCCTCCTGAAGGTCTTAAGTGCAGATAATAACTTACGCTAATTGGATTGCTTACATTTCTTAGGTATATAATGAATATACAGTCAATATTTAGGTCCATTTTCTGTTTTTGCATATAGTGTATATTTGAATTGTCTGTTGGTATAAAAGTGTGTGTGTGTGTGTGTGTATATATATATATATTAAGATTCATCTGCCAGACAAAATGAAAATTCACATTGCTGAACTATGACAATTCCACCAAATTATAGAAAATTGTCTTTTTCTGCAGAGTAAATTGATATAACAAATATGACTTTTTTACAGGGAATAACATTTTGATTGTGTGTTTTTATTAGTAATTGTGAGAAAAGGAAATGAAGTTTGAAATAATGAAAAGCTTTATCAAATCCCATTAAAAAAATAATGTTCTTAACAATTAGTAACTCAGTCTAATAACCACTGTGGGACCTACGGTCTCATTTTGGTGTTGTGTACTTAATACCTTAGCATTTCTGTTATGGGTATGATAAACGGTTTAATCTTTCTCCAGTGTTTATCCAAACAAAATGAATTGTGAGTCTTGGACCAAACATAAAGCTGCCTGTGGCCAGAATCTCATTTTTGTCTCTGGTAATTGCAGATGCCACATGGAGGACCTTAGACATCGCTTGGTTTTCTTCTGACACAGCAGAGTTCGTTTATTTTATTGCAAAGAAAATTAAGCCGTTACAGCATTTTCTCTTTTTTTGTTTCTGCCTTAAAAATTTGGTGGGAAAAACAAGTTTGCTGGTTTAGTTTTGGATGCAGAATCCATTTGGCATTGTCATTCACATATGCATCGAAAAGGGAGTTTATGAAATGTGTGAGAAATACTCAGATCTTGTGAAAAAAAACAATAAACCAACTTTCAAATGAGGAAGTTTGCAGTGTGGCTTATTGTGATTCATTGTTGCTTTTCTGCAAGTGACTGCTAGTTCCATCGGTGTACAGGGATTCCATGTTATTTATTCCAATTGATATCCAAATGTTGTTGAATCGCCATGACTACTCTCCATCTTCTTTTTTTGTCTTCAGCGGTTGAGGCGTGACTAAGGATGGCGGCCATTTGTGGCCAGAATGTGGCAGGTTGTTTGAATAATGTATTTGTGTTTGTTTGTTAACTGAGCATTGGTGTGAAATATTATGCACTGAATGTGGTCAATTTTAAAGTTAACTAGGGTCAGTTTTATCATTTTTAGCCTATGGTTGTATTTCAGCCGACATAAGAATTAGTGAATTTATGTTCATTGCCCTTATTTTCCTTTGACATTTTAGGAAATACATACTTTTGTGCTGTAGGGGATGGAGGCCGCTTTGTCCGTATTGCAGCTGCCAGCTGTGTTTCCTATGAGTAGTAGGGCTATAAGATGGGGACCTATAGGAATTTTGGGGGTTGTGGTTTGACCGTAGGGAGCTGGCTGGCTGGGTTACAGCGCTACACCCCTCCTTGGGCCCAGGGACTGGTAGTCAGTGTGGCCTCATTCCTATGTGTGCTGTGTTTGAGCATCAGTCCGCTTCCTACATTAATGAGATGTGGAAGGACACTTGATCTGGTAAAAAAGCATTAGATGACTGTGTTTGTCTGCAGCTGAGCACGCAGGGGCATCCGCATGGGCTCCAGCATCTTTGGCCAAACGTGTTTGTGATGGAGACTGTGGCTACGTGCGGAAGCGTCACCAAAAATGCATCTCAACCTGCGTATCCTTGGATCCCATGTTATCACATCCTGCAACTTTTTTTTTACTCATTGATTAAGACTGAACTTTATGAACATGACTTTAACGGTCAGAAGAAGATTCCGCTTGCATGGTATTTTGTTATACACAGCATTTCTCACACAGTAGAAATTCGGTGGGTAGAATTTGCCTGCATCCCGTATGTCCAAAATGACTATCAGTTTGTATAGTTTGCTTTTTGTTTTGGATGCTAAGCACATTTCCTTCCTTGTCTCTCTTACTAATGGAAAGTGAACATAACTTTACAATCATTCCTTCCCCTGCCAATGAAGGCGGAGAAAAGTTATTTTGTCAAACCAACCTTTGCGATTATGGAAGAGGCCACCTTTGGCGGTTCTTTGCTTTTGTGAAAATTAAGCACAAAACTATGGTTGCATACATGAATGTGCTAATAATGGTGTTAATAATCCCACAATTTATTATTGTCGTATAAAATATGGCAAGCTTCAGTCAATAGTATGTCCCCATTGTTATGAAGTAATGTCTTCAACCTGGAGGAAGCAGAAACGCAGTATGGAGTGTATTCCGTCGTGTGACGCAGACACGCCGTATGGAGTGTATTCCGTCGTGTGACGCAGACACGCCGTATGGAGTGTATTCCCTCGTGTCGCAGACACGCCGTATGGAGTGTATTCCGTCGTGTGATGCAGACACGCCGTATGGAGTGTATTCCCTCGTGTCGCAGACACGCCGTATGGAGTGTATTCCCTCGTGCGACGCAGACACACTGTATGGAGTGTATTCCGTCGTGTGACGCAGACACGCTGTATGGAGTGTATCCCCTCGTGTGACGCAGACACGCTGTATGGACTGTATTCCCTCGTGTGATGCAGACACGCTGTACTTGCTGTGCCCGAGAGTCGCTCTTTCCCATAATGCTCTGTTTTATCTTTCATGTGTTTGACATCTGAAAAGGAGTCTCACATCTCACTGCGTCCTAATACGGCCTGTGGGAGCATCTCATATCACTATTATTACTATTATTATTATTATTATTATTATTATTATTATTATTATTATAGATCGTGAACATGCCGACACGATACAGGACAGGATAAGGAACATGTTTTTCTCAGTACAGTCTCATAAATTACATTTGAATTACTACACAGGTTTACTCTTCTAGTCAGATGCTGTCTTATTCAGGCACCCATGTGGACATTAAGTCATATTCGTTTAGGGTTTTCATTAAGAAAAATGCTTAATTTTATTTTGATTGTTGAGCTGAATCCATTTATGGTGGCTGAGAACATTAAGATAGTAATCTACTGCATGCTACCCACAAATCAGGCATGCAGGTCACGTTAATGACATGCATAACATTTTCATTGCGTCCACCCTATTTGTGATGGATGAGATTATGTTTAGTAGCAAAAGGATGGTACTTTTAGGTACCTTACCATTCTTGTACAGAAAACTTTTTCTAGATTATTAATATTTGAAAGAGGCTCTTAAATTATCGGTGGTATTAAATCCCAATTTTTTTCTTCTCCAAAACAGTATTTGATCACACATTCATCAATAATCGCAGACAAGTGGATATATCACTGTTCTTGACGGTGCCCCATAAATAAAATAATTTTATAACTTGCTGAATAGTCGTACCTGTCTCTTGTAGCGTTGATCTTCTCCTTCAGGTGTTATTAATTACAGCGTTATTCTGGGTAGCCTGCATTTGTCAGAAGTAGTTCACGTATTCCATTCAAGGCGTACCGTAGAACTTTAATAAATAAATAAATGACTGATTAGGTCATGTACTAGGCTAAGGTGTTTCCTAGCGGTATGATGAATTTGGTTTCTGTTTGGAGAGAAAAAAGAAACAGTGTGCAGATGGCAGGGTTGTTATTGCATAATGATGCATTATTCTGCACTCAACTTAGGAAAATGTGTTAGTCATAGGAGTTATGATCTGCTACCACTTTCATGTCCCTCTAGATGATTTGAAATGTTAATATGTGGCATGTAGATAGATGGCTTAATTAAGCATAAAGCAATCAGGGACATGAGCTTTAAAACAGTTTAATAATGCACATGCCCCTTTCCGGAATGATCTCGGGCATGCTGCCGTGCAGGCAGTCGGAGGCGGTGACCGTTTTTAAATGGATGTGTGCTGTGTCTCTACTCCTGGGCACTGACTATGAATTATGCCGAAGACCCAGTTATACGCCTTTCCAGTATTTGATCCGTCCAACTTCACGGTACGATGTGCTGCCCTAAACCCACTGTGAAGGTCTGAAAATGTCAGAATTGCAGTCTCTAAATCGGTGCTTATTGATTAAAAAGTTACCTTTTGCTTTTCTATTTGTGGGTTTTGTTAAAGTCAATGAAATTAACCTGAATGCATTCATTAATTTTTAATGCTCACCTTCAATATCAGAGCTCAAAATTGATATTATGCGGTGCAAAAGGAGAATATGGTAACTGACTTTACAAAACTACAAGCTTTACCTTTACAAAATTACATTGTTGATTAATTCTAAAATGTTAGAGAATCAGACTAAGTATCACAGTGTAAAATAAGTACCGCGATAAAAGGAGGTTTATAAAAATACATTTGTGTGCTTAAAGAATAAGGAATAACATTAAAAATGCATTACCTATTTCCTCTCAAAATAATAATAAAAAAGCAGAATGATGAGAGTGAATTCCGTCAGCCCCGGAGCAGCTTGCTTCTTTATATCTCACTCACTTTACCTTACACAGCAGCCAAGGCCTATGCAGAGAACAGGGGTGTCCCTGCCCCCCCATCCCCCTCCATTCTGAGCATTATGAAAACATTATGAAAAATGTGCGAGGGGGAGGCAGGAAAAGTGGCTCAGGTGTCAGCTATGATTAAAGTCTTAGAGGGAAGTCGGAGCAGGTTGGCAGGGGCTCCGCTAGCCGCGCTCCGCTAAGCCGCTTTAGCCTCTGTCTTTGGCTTACAGGTGCTGCCATTAGGTTACATTTAGAGGCCTTCATAGTTCCTGATGCCGCAGTTAAAATATTGAAGTAAGCTCTGCAAATGAGAGGGTGTACTGTAGATTCTCAATAGCTGAACACAGACCGAATTTCTTTGAAGCGTTTCCTCAGCGTTATCATTATTATTATTGTTATTGCTGAGGAGTAATTACTTATGATAAGAATTTAGAACAGAGTAGAGTGATTGTAGATACACAAGTTCTAAGACAGTTATACCTTAACGTCTGTATTATGTCTTTCATATGCATTGGTATGGAATGAATGCATATTTTAACATTATACTCCCATCATCATGATTCATCATCAAAATAAGTTTAAATATGCAAACATCTGGAGGTGATATTTTACAATATGTATATACTGCAAGGCTGTAATAATAATATGACACCTGTCTTCAGCTGAGTACCATCCTTGAAAACATTTTCACACTTTTGCTCAAGTGGGAAGGATCACCTTATAGGCTGGAGTTGTGTCGGTTTCGTTACATCTTGTTGGCTCAGATTTGCCAGCGTTCTGATAACTCTCAGGTTTCCACAGGGGCTTTTTGGTGGAAGCTGTGATAAAAACGCCTTCCTTTGCTGCTGAGATTAGGAGGTGACAGGGACGGCAGTTCAAAGAAATCCAAAACTTTCACCACCTTTTTGTAGATACGGTGTTCATAACGTTTCCATGTCTTTTTCACTCCAGCTACACCCTTCGGGTGGTGGACAGCGGGATTAAAGCCCAAGCTGTGAATCCAGAGGTCAGAGTAAAAGGCCGCGACCCAGTGATGCATCAGATCATCGACAAACTGAAGCACGTCAATCAGGTGAGATGCTGCCGGCCTCTCAGGGACTGCGGGGGCACCAGCAGAAGCCTGCTCTGAATAACTTAAGCCCAAGCAAGTGCAAAGAAAAATAAAAAATAAATGGAGACGGATCATAACCGACAAACCCCACAGGTGCTAAATGACAGCTGAGCAGTTCCAGGAGTAACACCAAATGGAAACCAGGATCCTGTGGGACCATTAGGTCCACTGACTCAATCCACTCTAATCCCACAGTCTTTAAGGAGAACCGATAGGGTGAAAAATGTCAAATGAACTGCTTTGATAGACATTTTGAATTTATTCATTTATTTTTCAGATCTTAGATCGCTTTGCAGGGGGTTTGGAATATTTGTTTGCCTTTGGTCTTTATTTGTGTTGCAATGAATCGAATCCCCGAACAGGCAGTATTGAAACAGCAATCATTTCAAATGGGATTTTCAGACCTTTTGGTGGTTTATATCTGAGCTGTACGTTTCAGCCGAGTGTGTTTGGCTTGAGTCAATCCCTCAGACTTTACATTGCATTATATAGCTACATTTTACAGAGCCATATAAATGGCGTATAAATATTACCCCATTAAAATGTATTTATTTGTCGTAAACTACTTTTATTATACATACAAACTAGTGCTAAATAAACAATATTTGAACATGTATTATATTTGCCTGTAGGAGCTTCGGTGAAATGCTATAAAAAACCCTCAATTATTATGATAAATCCTAGAATGTTTGCTTATGATTGTTTAATTTTTTTAAAAAAAAGAAGGATACAGAATGGTTTAACTTTAGATTCCTCTGTACAGATACTGCCTCTGTATTTGTAAGAGATGTCAATTGATTTTTATATATGTGACTGTAATCAGTGAATTAACTGGACTTAAAACAATAGGATCCTTATCAATGATCACAAAGTGGTTTAAGTATTCCTGGAGAATGAGGGAGAGTATTACATCTAATATCATTCATTGTCTAAGCATTTATCGTGGACTGAGAGGGCCTGGGCCGGGATCTATGCAGGATGCCTTCCACACCATTGCAGGGCGCACACACAGACTGCCGGCAATTTGGACACCATCATTAACCTAACTGCACATGTTTCGACTGCAAGAGGAAACCTGCCTGATTGGAGGGAGAACATGGGACTCAAACCCCCAATCCTGTAGGTGTTAGGCAAGCGTGTCCCCCACTGAGCCACTGTGCCTCTTGGAACCTAATGAACATTATGGAATTTACATTCATTTAAGAAAATCAAATGTGGTTTTTATTATAGTGCGCATTTGATTGGTCAGACACAAGGTCTGTGTTGTACTGTGTGCTGTGGTCCCTTGTATCTTCTCTGCCAATTATCATGGGGTCGTACGGGCTGCTATTTCTCAAGCTCGGCCCTAATGAGCTCATCAGTTGGGCACCGCAGCAAGTCACTAACTGCCACCCTTGTGAGAAATAAAAAAGAATGAAAGGGAAAAGGAGCCAAGCCCTCTTAGGAACTAAATGGCTTCTCTGAATGAAAAATGTGAGCCTGATACAAGCTCTGAGGTGTAATTGCTCTGACTGAAGTCAACACAAGGTGCATGTCATTGCAAGACTCAGTTTATAAGCTTAATGGCAGATGTGTTACAGAGAGCTCACCACTAGCCACAGCACGGCTCAGATGTGTTATGCAGAGCTCACTGCTAGCCGCAGCACAGCTCAGATGTGTTACGCAGAGCTCACCGCTAGCCGCAGCACAGCTCAGATGTGTTACGCAGAGCTCACCGCTAGCCGCACATCTGAGCTGTGCTGCACAGAGCTCACCGCTAGCCGCAGCACAGCTCAGATGTGTTACGCAGAGCTCACTGCTAGCCGCTAGCCTCAGCACAGCTCAGATGTGTTACGCAGAGCTTACCGCTAGCCGCAGCACAGCTCAGATGTGTTACGCAGAGCCTACTGCTAGCCGCAGCACAGCTCACCTGTCTCCAGCAAATGGAAAGTAAAGGAGCTACTATTTGCTGAGCAGCTGCTTTGTTATTCTTGTGGGTAGCTGTGGATTAAAGTGATCTCTTATGTGTTGCTGGCTCAAGGTAAAAGTGATACCCCCCTGCCTGGCAACCACAGAGATGAGAAAAAGCTGGTGGCGAAGCACTGTGGTCATCATAGCGTCAATGTGAGCCTTTTGTTTGGTTTTCCAGAGCTTTTTGTGGACAAATGAACGCGCTACAGCGTTGTGTTAATGCCACACTGCCGGTGTGACAATGAAATGGCTCCCATTAGAAGCAGCGATTGGTCTAGTCAGGCACAGTAATGTGGTTCCATCCCTCTATTTATACACTGCTTGCTTAGTTAGATAGAAATACAGGCTGCACTCAGGGAAGAGTTTGCTTATGTCTTGCTGGATGAGATGGAAGAGAGGAATCTGGGGATAATTACAGCATGTCATTTTGGGATGCGTATGTCGTGTCATCAGGGGATGAGTACACCATGGCGCCTGGGGATGAGTCTGCAGTGGCATCTGGGGGTGAGTGTGCAGTGGCATCTGGGGGTGAGTGTGCTGTGGCATCTGGGGGTGAGTGTGCAGTGGCATCTGGGGGTGAGTCTGCTGTGGCATCTGGGGGTGAGTGTGCAGTGGCATCTGGGGGTGAGTGTGCAGTGGCATCTGAGATGTCCTTTGAAGTTGACTGATACAACACGATCAACATAACACCTATTGATGGACCTCACACCATCAATGATTTGGGGTTATCTAGTTGGTTGAATTTGGCCCTTGAGAAGAATTAACTGGGGACCCCTGACCCCAGTCTTAATCCACGGAGCCACACGCGGCCCCAGTAACACAACAGACAGATAACAGGAACAAACTGGGTGGTGATATTCAATAAAGTACCACTATAAAGGTTAGCGTTGTGAACACCCCCCCCCCCCCCTTTAGGAGCTACCCTGTCACTCTAACTTGATGCATTGTAATTCCAAGCTTTAACTTCATGATTGTTGTAACTTTTTGATGTACCCATAATGTCAGACATTAAAAGAGTGTTAATATAGTCAAAAATGGTAATTTATTGTGGACTGAGAGACATGGGGTCTTTTATTGCACATGGTTCAGAGTGGATACACTTTCAAATAAAAGCATATTTGCATGAATTCATATCTGTCCTACAGAGGCATCCCATAATAAATTTCAAGCAGGTGGGCAGTGAGATAAAAGTTTCATTTATATGTAAATAAAGAAAAACACAGACAAATCAATTATTCTCATTACATTTAAGCACCCTCATGTTCTGCTGTCATTTTCATCCACCATATTCTGCTTCTGGCATTTCCATCCTTTTTCATTCTGGTAGCACCAGAATGGCCCAGCGAAAACAGAAAATCTGAATTTCAGTAAAGCTTCCCAGATGAGTCCAGCCTGATTAATTCTTTGTGAGCCCCACATCCACAATCAGATCCATCAAAAGTAGATCAATCTGGAATCCATTACCCTTTTCAGGCCCGTGTAGCTCAATTTAAATCGGTGGTGATCAGCCTTTGTTTAGAGATGAATCATTTGTCACATTTCTTTACTCTCGCACAGATCAGTGACTATTTTTAATCCATTATTTATACCCCATTCACTGTCCGTTTTCAGAGTGTGCGCAGTTAAAGTGCCACAATTAATTGTGTCTGGAAGCCACCGTAGCTGCTGTTTCCCCAGTAGTGCTGAAATGGTGGATGACGTGGCGAGCCCCTTTAGACAGCCAGGGTAAATGATTGGTCAAGACAGGCTGCAAAGGTCGTCGACACCGCTGACAGGCGCCCTATCGCGTTTGGAAGCCAGCACGTCAAGTGTCGTGGTCTGAAGATTTTCAAAGAGGATATTTCAAATGGGTGTGTGTGTGTGCTGGAGTGGTGTGCCGCTCACAGCGCGGCACTGTTATCTAATCCCACCAGAAGTGGTACCTCATGGAGCCCTTCTGATGAGGCCTCGCTGAGTGACAGTTCGGCCTCCAGAGTCACTTTGGGGATATGATTCACAATTCATTAAGTGTAGTTGGCTGTTTTATATTCCACCCACTTCATTACTCTTTTATATGAGTTAGTGTCAGATCTCTGTGGTAACAACATGAGGTAATCTCACCATACCTTGACTTAACCCCAAGCTGCATCCAAGAGCTGCTTCACCTCATAACTCTATATTTGGATTTATGATTTGACCTTACTGGGACTAATCGTTTCTGATGGCATTGCTGGAATTTCAGGAATACATCTTAAAAGTACATCAACGAGAAGATATGTAATGAGGGAAGCGCAGAAAATAAGTGAGCCCAGCCTACATCCCTGCTGGCTTAAATCATAGCTGGACCCTGCTATGTGCCTTCGTATAATAAGTCTCATGGCATAGATATCTGAAAGTAGCTATCTTCTGGCTGTACTGTTTATTCTCTCCCAGTGCAAATCACTGCAATTCCCTTCAGTGTTTTCAAAACATGAAATTAGACTAGTATGTTTTCATCTGCAAGATGTAAATTAATAGGAGTACTGCTGTCAATATGCTCCTGTCACCCGTTCTCAGTGCTAATGCCGATGTGGGGAGGATGAAGGCTCCTCTTGCTAGCTAGTGCTGTGAATTAATTTCCTCCGTTTTAGTGAATTACAATAGAGCAAGTCTCCCGCGGCGTCACATTGCAAGTAATCTGTGCAGCAGATGTTAGTGTGCCAAGGGCTTGACAACTCGATGTAGCGAGACAAACCAGGGTATGCTGCGAAGATTATGCTCCAGACACTACCTAACACAAATGAACACTAGCTGAAAATCCACTGCATATTATTGATTGGTGGATTTATTGAAGCAGACATTTAGTCAAATTAAAAAAGCAAAGAAAAAGTAAGAAAAATCAGATTTTACATGTTATTTTTTAATCATACTTTGCTGAAGTAGGAGAACATGTACATGGGAAGGCTACTTTTCACATCTTCCACCTGGCTCTCTTTGGAGACACACACACACGCCTACAGGTGGCAGTGAAGCTTGGGGTGTGAGTGCAGGGTCAGTCAGCGTGCAGCATCTGTGGCACAATCGGGGATTAAGGACCTTGCTCAAGGCACCAGCATATCAGTTTGGCAGCTCTGGGCTTCAAAGCAGCAACCTTCCACTCACAGCTTCGCACTGTGTTTGCATATATTATGACGGACAAGGGTGGCTCTGGGACACCAGTGTTAGAGTACCTTCCGGAAACACATGCATGGCATAACAAGAAAACTGCACAGAAATAGCGCCATCTTCCAGGTCTACAGCTAACCTCTGCACATTTCTGACCGATTTGCTGGTGGGTTCCAAAGAGGACAAATGATACTTAGACAGCAGTAGACGTTCCTCAGAAAAGGTGACCTTGTGGAGCGGCACTCAGAAGTGCATCATCTGGGTACTGGGCACCCGCTCAAGAATAAGAGTAGCTGAAAATTTGTGAGCTTCAACCATTTTTTGTTTGTTTTTTGCAGTAGCTGACCTTAGCAATATTGCGATTGATGTCATGCAGCCATTTCTCAATTTTTACTGACAAATTCAACGCTTTTGCTATTGTCTTTGCCTAAAAAAGAAGTCTGGTTTAATTTTAAGAATATTTCAACAGTTGAATGTGTGTGTCTTTGTGTGTGTGTGATGTGTGTGTGTGGGAAGAGAATCTACAGAAGAGGCTCATTATTATTCAGTCTAGTCAGTGTATTGTCTTCCTTATGATCTGAGACTAACACATTCAAATGTATTCTGTAGATTAGATCATTACGATTTTTTTTAATCATATGTAATATGGCACCCCGCTAGCAAAGAAATTGAATTAAATTGAAAGAAAAATGTTATAACAATATCAGAAAAGTGCTTCTAGTTGTGTGAACCTAAACTTGGTAGGGCTCTTAGGGGCCTGCCATCCCTGTTACTCAAAGCCAGAAAGCCATGTGAAAGCAGAACTGGACGTAGACTAGACAGGTCACCAAGGACAGAGATTTGCAGTCTCCGTGCTCTACATGTGAGCACTGATACAATAGTACTAAAGAAAGCAGATCTGGACGTAGACTAGACAGGTCACCAAGGACAGAGACATGCAGTCTCTGTGCTCTACATGTGAGCACTGATACAATAGTACTAAAGAAAATAATTTTGGCTCAGCAGACTGTCAAGTAGTTGGGGGACATGATCAGAATGATTTTCACACTCCGATTATAATGGCGGAGAGCCGCTATGGGGTTTACCTCATGGTACTGTCCACAGGAAGACCTTGACTTCTCAAGCTAATAAATGAAGATATGTATGTGTTTATGTTAATCTCAATAAATCTGCTAAAATAAGCTTTTATCTCCTTAAATGTAAGCAGTATTGATAAGTAACTTTTTAAATGGTGAAATATCCAGTGCAGTTTTCGCCTGTACACTTGCTACCCGTAGTTTTAGCTAATATCCGACACAGGCCTGTTTTCTCTTTATTTGTCTATGATTGTGAGCACTCAGCTTGTCCATGCAGACATCACACCTTAATCATTCTGATATCACCACAATGAGGAAGAGAAAATGAAAACACGCCAACCGGTAGGTGGGGGCCAGAGGGGGTACAGAGGTAAACAGGTTTTGTTTTGAGAAATATTCCCACCTCTGAATAGCGGAATAAAAGATTTCCCGTGTCACTCATAGATGTCTGGGAGCTGCTGTCAGTTTCCGGCTTCCAGAACTTCCAGGACAGGTGGGGTGTGTTATCTAACTATAGCTGGATAATGTACTATATCAAAAAAGGTATGAAATCCAAGCAGAGTCAACTGTATTCAATTTCTAACAAAATGCTTTATATGATATCTTTGCCCACATTAGAGCTCTACAGGCAATAAATATATCATGAATTAATATTCCCTCCAAAACCTTAGACGACATGAACTGTGTCCCGTACGCTTGTTAACATCAGAAATAATATGACAAATTACAAGGAAGTGGGTGAACAGTGATATGTAAAGTCCTTCTAGCTGTCATGTATTGTTTTCCCGGATGAACAGCCCCTCGGGGCAGCTTTTCTGGTGCTAGCTGAGCTAATGGCGAATTGTGCATTCGCACCTGCACTGCTTATCTTGACTATGTCACACGTGGTGGCCAAAAGCAGCAGCTTCGAATGCAGCATACCAGGATTTACAAAAAAAAAAAACATTTGGATACTCTCAGTTTTTACTGAGTTTTTATCGTAACTGACAGACTATCAAGTGCTTCCACTACTATTTCCCATTCGGGTATAAGTTTACCTGTGGAACAGCAGTCTGACACCTAGCCAGTGTACTAAGGATTAAGCAGTTCTGCTGCTCCAGAAAAACACTTAGACCTACCTGAGCTTCCTCAGTTGCATCTCCTGACATGTATATGAAAGCCCTTGTTATGTGTAACTTGAGGCTAATTGAAATACCAGGTGCACCAAACCACACTCTACAAATGTGGTTTCCTTTGATAGCATATAATGCCGGATTCCTGGTGTTTGAACATTTGTCATCCATGAAGGACTTTATAAATGAAAAAAAGAAAAAGAAATGGCAACTAAAACTTGGTTCACAAATTGTCGTAGCATGTCAAGGAGAAACAGTATCTCTCTGTTTTTAATTGTGTGTCTGATCAAGCCGCCTTTACTATCAGAAAATGTCTACTGTACTATGCTAATGTCAACATATGCCCTTTTTTTGCAGTGGTGCCGTTTTACAAATGTGGAAAATATTTCACTTTATGTGAATGATGGATGGAACATATTCTAGCCTGGTGCATTTAGGCCTTCCTTTGATGTCTGAAGGCTTTTGAGAGCTTGGTGATTTCATTTATTTAAATAAGAATAATGCACTTCAAAGTGACTTGCCTTAAATACTGACATGGACTTACATTTTCCTGGCCAGGTCTTTTTATCTACAACTCTGAGTGAGATGTTGAACTATTATTGCCCTACAAATTCAAATTGCTCACTATAGTGGACTAAATAGCTCACTTGAGTGGTGTGTTTTTAGAGGTGTATTACTGTGGTCCAGGTAAATGGCTTTATACAGAAGGTATCTACAAACCCAAACATTTTCTACTGGTAGTGCAGATACCTATAAGAGGGGTAAGAGGCGCGCGCTGATTACAGCGTGTTGCCACACCCACCACACAACGAATCACCTCAGGGATGAGATCCAGAGTGCAGCCATGTGGCGGGTGATACTGCAGCACCACACCAGTCCAAATGGACCAATGTGAGTTTTCTTCCGGTGGCTGGAGTGCCAATCCTATGTGAGGTAGAAATTATATGGGCTGAAATTATGTGGAGCAATATTTCATTAGAACATTTTTTTTTTTGCTTTGAAGGTTGACAATTGGAGAAAACCCCCAATTTATGAATAGGACTGCTTATAAAGATATGATTTGCAAGAATAACATAATATGAATGTTTGTGGGGTTTTTTATGTTTTTTGCACAATTTTAAGGTCTTTGAGGCCATTTGAAGTCACATTTTTATCGCTTTGTTAATCAGTTCAGCCTCTGAGATCCTTCTTTCCTTGCTGGTATTACTGTCAAGAGCTTTGAGGACGACATGTGATCAGTACAGCCATCCTGGCTGTAGCACCATTAATTACACATGACAGCCTGGCATCTATACAGTCTTCTGAGATTTTTAGCCTATTTATGCATCCAGTCTGTTCAGCTGAGTCATTGCATTCATTGATGGAATGTATTGTTTTATGGAAAAAGAACATGGGATTAGAAAACTACTTTGCTCGGGGCAAATCTGTGGGAATCGTGTGTTTTGGTCACACTAGGACATTGTGATAGAAATGCATCAACTTGTGATGGGGGTCTGATCTCAGAGTTGTTTGGGTCCGTGGGTTTGATTTATTCTGCAGTGCTATGGCTCTGTCATCCAAGCACTCCTCCTTTTCACAAAGATTGTGTGTGTGGGTGGATTAGGTTTATATTACATTGTGGGGACCAAATGTCCTCCACAATGTAATATAAACCCTGTTTTTTGACATTGTGGGGACCATTTTTCAGGCCCCTACAAATATCTGTGAATGTAATCAAAAAAGTAAAAATGCCAAAAGTCTAGTATTTTGTTTCCTTACTTATGGTCAAGGTTAGGGCTGGGTAGGGGTTAAGGTCAAATATTTGTATATGTATTCATATACCCCCCTGAAAAAAGAGACCACAGCACAATTATTTGTTTCACTCATTTCTAAATTTATGGGTGTGCGTCAGAATTTTTATATACACACACATTCACCCACACAGGTACTCCTCACCAGGGGCAGATGTAGAGAAATTTTCTTAGGGTGGCATGAAAATCAGTTGGGGTGGCAAAATCAAAGCCATTTCTTTATACATTTGCAGGTGTTAGATTCTATAATATGTACCATATATGGTTAAAATACATCAAATGTAGTATGTATACACGTTTCATATAAATATAGTCTATAACTTTCTTATTGGCATTAGCCCAAATAATTTAACATTTCAGTTAGATAAAAAATAATATGCATTTTGATTTTATGTACTGTATAGCGTATATAACAAATAAGCATACAGCTCAATAAATATAAAATCCAGAACATGCGGTGGATCAATTAAAAATACAAGTCCAGTGTAAGTTTGATATTATGCAAATGCAGATTTAACATTCCTGTTAATACTAAAACTAAAATTCATTGGCGTACACAAATTAAAGTTTGTCTTACGATTACCACATTGTTTTTGATGATAACCGCAGGTTTCAGCCTATACTATAGCACAAAACAACACTAAATCATACATATTAACTGATAGTCTCCCTGCACTCCATATACAAAATTTTAAAACTCGTTTTTCATGATTTATTGGGCTAATAACACTTACCTCGACGCCATTTCCAGAGTGTAGCTATGGGTGCATTCGACTTCACGCTCAGCTTACAGCGCTGGCTTAAAGCAATGCATTCTGGTCCTGACGCAATGCATCATGGTTAGATTTTTTTGTCCGGTTTAACCCGGCGTTGCAGAACGTCACCACGCGCCACCATGTCACACGGTCCAAAAACCTCGCGAGAGCAAGACGATGTCAGTATCCTTCTCTTCGAGGAAAAACCCGAACTTAATGGTGAGATACTCCAAGTGTGGTATTACCTATTGTGAAGATAAACAATTAAACAGAGTAGACCAAAAAGTGTTGACCACTGTACACGAGAAAAATAAATGTTCCTGGGATTCACTGTCATTGTCACAGAAAGAACATAAATATTCCGAGTCGTCTAAATTAAACCTCATTTTTTAAAATCGTTTACGTGGGTAAATGTCATTAATCGTTTTAAAGTGAACTTCTTTCATTTTGGGTAACAGAGGAAAGGACAAATATATACATCTAACTTTGATAGTCTCAGTCTTTTCAAATTTTGTAGATAATACTCTTCTTTTAACTGGAGTAGGAAAACATTCTTTTGTCATTGCAGATCTTAATATTCTATGATTACATTTACTATCTAAAAAGTTAGAATTGTCAATTAATAAATTAGCATATACAGGTATTACTAATGAATACTGTAAAACACCTTTAAATAAGTTCTTCCCAGCTAAGGGAATAGCTTTAACTACTAAGGAGTATTGTTTAGCAAGACGACTTAAGACGGATCGAACCCGAACCGCCCCCGTGACGACACAGCTTTGCCCTTATTGGCTGAAGAGTTTAGTTACGCGCGTGACGTTTGCATCCCGGGAAGTTCCGATGCGTTATCTGCTATTTCTCCCGAATATCACGTAAAGCAGTGAGAACTGGTTTTCAGTTA
>JAODLD010000040.1:23100124-23110969 GCA_026781065.1 Mormyrops boulengeri | reverse complement strand
AGGTTGAAGTGTAGATTAGCTATACATTCTGTTATATTGAGTTGTTGTGTTTGAACTTGTGGCCTTCCTGTTAGCTCTAACAAGACCACCCTTCTCTGATCACTCATTGTGTTTTCGGCCATAGAAATGCCATTGACTTTGTGTTTTTTTATTCAGCACACCATTCTCTGTAAAGTGTAGACAGTGTAGCGTGTGAATTCCTGGAGGGCGGCTGTTTGTGAGAGACTAGAAGTGCCACATCTGGAACCAACAAGCGCACCGCATTCAGAATTGAGAGAGGAGTTGTAGCTGTCCTATTGCTCTTATCATGTGGATCCAGAGAAATATGTCAGAAAGGATACATAGACAGGTTAGAAATGGTGTTGCTTTGAAATACATTGACCACCTAGTTTTACCATGGTTGGGCACACTGGAAATGTGCTTCAGATATGCAGTGAAAACAGGAAAGGGAAATAGGAAAAATCTACTGTCCCGTGGCAAGCAGGTGTGGGGAAGTATATGGCAGTGATTATCATCCAATTACAGAAGCTGACCATTGTCAAAAGCAATGAGTACCTTCACTTAACTATCCATATTGAATTATTTTTCTTTATTGTTTTATTGTCATGATGTGGGAATATAATTTACACAAACCTGTGTGCATTTCAGTATGAGTTCTGGGCACGTGCAGGTCCACTGCGCGGCATGGGCTGGATGCAGGTGTGAAATCAGTGCTGTGTGGAGATTTGTGCTGGAGAAACTTCCCATTTTCTCAGATGACTCCTTAGTGTATTGTTGATGATCTACGAGATAGACAGACGGATGGATGGAATCTTCAGAGTGCTTCAGAGGGGTTGGTATTACATTTCTGTCCTGGGTTGGTTAGAATTAAATGACTTTAGGGTGTCGGACGGTACTCATTGTACAAGCACTGAATGACCGACTTATCCACCATAAGCATGCAGTGTTAAATTCACACACAATCACTAGCCAGTATGCATTTCTGAACTTTATCTGGTGCAGCAGTCACCGTACTGTTGATGTGTTCGTGTCTTGAGAGGGATTTGCTAACACAGCCTTGAACCTTATTTCCACCTGTAAATAGCAAGCGATGTCAACATGTGTTCCCATTTTGTGCATGTAAAATGTTATGATTGAGGGGCTAGCCTGTCATTACATAATGCTTCGTGGTTATGATATTGGGTTGCCACCAAAGATTTGTTTCTAGAGCAAATTGCCTGTATGTTGGTATATTTATGTCGCCGTCTAAAGAAGAGGAGACATTGTGAAAATCAGATGTTTGCAACAGATTTTCCTCACATTCTTCAACAGCAAAATGTCACTGATGTTTATAAACATCAAAAATTTACCATTTAATGGAGTCAAAACTGTTTGTGATCATTTGTCTGCTTCGTATAATCTGCTAAACAGGACTGATATGATCCTGTCATGTTTTCTGATTCAGCGGCATGCGGCACAGTTCAATGCCGGCAAGGTTTAGGTCAGCTGCCTTGCTGTGTGCTTGTACTGTAAAACAGACCAGATGACATAAACAAAAGATCTGGCAGGCGTGAGCACAGGCGGAGCTGCCCAACTGGCATTTGAAGTTGAAGCAGCACCTCCGCTTAGGCCCGCACCGCTCGCCGCATGGCTTGTGTGATTTCCCAAGGACCTGTCTGGACTTGTCAGGTTGCATGCAGCTTGGGATACCTAACCCCTACATTCAGCCAGCTCCTCTCTGATCTATATCATGGCCTGTATATGCCCAGTTTTCCACAGCAAAACAGTGGTTGAACTGGAAAAAAAGTCTAAGAAACTAATTTAGAATTATTTATGAAACGGACTGTGTTGCCAGTCTGTTTGGATGATAGTTCTCCATCTGCCTGCCTGTTGGCCCTTCATCCGTCCCATGCGTGACACAGAGGATCTACACATGCTCACACCTGTCTATTCTTTAGTTTTTCTCCTGCCAACAAATTTATATGTCCAAGCTGTAAACCTGTATCATCTTCACTAATGTTCCAAATAATTAATATAATGCTCTGTTTGTAGTGATGAAAACTACATGAAGACTGATCATTAAATGCAGGGTTGCAAACTCTCATGCCCTTGGGCATGACATGCTCTCACGCTCACGCAAGGAATCAAAAGTGTTGGGGTAGTTTGCAAACCCTACAGACTATTTACGTACAAGGTAATAAACCTGTTACATACATGTAAATACATGTGCATGTATGTGCAGACTTGTCTCGAATTGAAAATCTCACCCCAGCCGGCTGACAAAAGCTAACAGTCCTGTATACGCATCTTCCTTTAGTAGATCTTACTGTATTGTGGTGGGAATGCCTGAATGTCCTTAGAAATCCTATTTTGATCACTAAAAAAATGCCAGTTCGACTTATTTTATTAATGTATTTAGTCAGGAACACCTGTGCTGACTGACCGTGGGAGACAGACCGACAGATCTGTTGAGAATTGTTCTGTGCTGAGAGTCTTGTTCAGCTTGCTCAACAGAAAAGCGAGGATGTCGAACAGTGGATGACCTCTCCACCACTCAGATAGATTACAAAAAAAGGTGGATGAACATAAAGACAGTTGGGGTGAATTATGCAGAAAACAGACTGGTGTGGAGCCGTGTTAAAGCAACTAGTTAGATTTTTTTTTTAACCCATTGCAATTCATGCTGATAGTCATTTTTTTTGTATTGTGCTTATGTAACACCTGTGACTATAAATGAATAATATATCATATTAGTCCATAGGGAAGCCCAATTATACAAGACTTTACTCACTCTTATTACTAAATAAACAAATTCATTTGTATCTGAGAAATTATAAAACGTTATGATTATGGATCTATCCTATGAGACAATAGCAGAGATAGAGGCACAAGCCTGCTTTGATCAGAGGCATAAGAGGAGGAAACTGTTTCGGTTCAATGACTGGTAAGGTGTTGATAACAAGGTTGATCTTTGGTTGATCCATCAAGCTGGTAACTAGGGCCAGTCAATCCTGAGAGGTACTGACCTTGCCAGCTCATTTAACTTCAGTGATGTCTGATTCGTCAACATATTGCTCCTTTGAACCAGTTCCTTTCAATGAGTTGGTCAAACTGGTTTTCAAATCTGAAGCAATTAAACTTCTTGTAGAACCACAAACTGTACAGATCAAAGTATTAGATACTAGAACTCTTTGCCAAATTAACATTAAAAAGCACCGGAACCTTTTTTAAATTAATTTGTATTTGCTTGTCAGAGACTGACTGTAGCCATGTTGCCTTCAGTCCTTCCGCATACCGTAATCCGTTGTGTTTGTGCTGTGTGCCTGCCCGGCCGCGTGGTGTCCTTCCGCATACCGTAATCCGTTGTGTTTGTGCTGTGTGCCTGCCCTGCCGCCTGGTGTCCTTCCGCATACTGTAATCCCTTCTGTTTGTGCTGTGTGCATGCCTGGCCACATGGTGGCTGTGGTTCACTAATTCCCCGCTCATTCCTATTGGCTCATCCAGGCGCTGATTCTACGGTTTGACCGATTCACCGGAAAGAGACAACATTACGTAGTATTAAGGTACAACATTACTTCGGAAGTCAGCAAGTTGGCAAGTTCAGCACGTGCGATTCAAGAAGTGACTCGGCAGGTTTTACGAGATTCACAAGACCCAAAACTCAGGGAGTGACCAGTTCTGATTATGCAGAAACTCTGTTAGAGTGTAAAGAGTTAAAAGAACCGGTCAGTGAATGTGCTGATCCCAAGAGCCCTTGTGAACAGCGTTTACTGTGGATTTAGACAGTCACAATATAAACTAAAACCTAAAGACTAAACATTCTACATGTTAATGAACTATGGTTGTGGCTTTGGTATTGTTTTTATCCTTTATTAAAGCCCATTTAGACGATATGTTTGCAAATTTCTTAAGGTACCTGAGATTTTATCAGGCAGCTTGGAGGCTAACTGATCATTTATATTTAATAAGCTATAGCTTGCTTATGTTTTATTCGTTTTAATTAGACCTGGGGCCTGTATTACGAAACTCGTTCAATCAAGTCAAGGTTAGAAGATAAGTTTCAGCTTAACAAAACCAAGGAAATGCAATGCAAGATAAATGATTTCTGTTTGTCAATATGCGTGGATGTTTATCAATATGCATTGGTGTTTATCCATATGTGTCTTGGTATTGATAAACATCCAATATCACAATGCTGACTATCAGCAATATGTCGAATCAGGGGCCTGTATCACAAAGCGTGTGAAACAAAGTCAGGCTTCAAAGATACGTTCCATCTTAACTAAACCAAGCCAATGCAATCTGAGATTAACGGTTTCATCACGCTGACTATCTGCCACGTATGTCAAACCGGGTTTTCTTACTGAATTTTCTGAGCTTGTGCACAGGAAAGCGTGTCATGTGCAACAATCAGCCAGTCACGTAAGCATGGATCACAACAGGGCTGCATATTTCAGTGCAGCAGGACAGAGAATTAATATGGTAAAATACAAAGAATTCAGAAGTACAATAACGGCAGCGAGCAACACTGTGGCTGCCGCCAAAGCTAGAAAGGCATGTTGGCAGTAGACCTTTGAAAAGAATCACAAGAGAAGCAATGGTAATATTTTTATAAACCATTTAAGTTGTTGTAATACATTAATATTACAGAATCACTCATGAGTGTTTTATTATTTCAATTAGTCATTTTAATTTAACTTGTTGTTCAGGCATTACATAGGCCTACCAATAGACAACAGGCCTTTCGCGAAAGTACAAGACATACTTACTCATACTCATTCATCTTTAGCAAGTCCTTAATTTTTTAATTGAATAGCCATACCCTAATGATTTATTTTCCAAAATATCCCAGGACATTTTTGTTGTACTGGGTTTTAAATAAAAAAAAAATGCTAAATGTAGTTTCACATTAATTGCTTGGCAGTAAAAACAAAGAACATTTGTCCTGCTCTGTGCAGATGTGCACACTGCTCATTTTACACATTATAAAAAGTGCTGAAATTATAATTTATAAGTACTACCTCTGGCAAACACTTTCAGTAATGCATGTTATTTGCATTTTTTAAAAAAAGAAAAAAAAACTGGGTTTAATTGTTAAAATGATTAGGCATAAAAAAATTGTAAAGGTGGAAACATACGAAGATGGTCCATGTTTTAGTGGTACAACTAAACTTCCAAGAAATAACTTAATTTTTGAGTTTTCTTAAATTGGTATGAAATTCTCCCTCCCTGTCCGGCTGACAGGATCCAGACAAGCTGACTAATTGGTTCTACTTCAGAAGGTGCCATCAGGTCTTGAATGTACAAGTGAGATGCCCGAAACGCCTGTCAGCTTGTCACAGCTACCTGACACGCAGCATGAAAGCTGAATTTTAGAAGAAGCCTCAGAAGGTGACAGTGTCATATACCACATTAGGTTCCATCACGTGTGCATATACCTAATCCATGACCAAGACACATGACACACATGCTGCCATGTCCTCACGTGTTTGCTTCAAATCCTCACTAACAGCCACACAATAGTCCTGCCATAGACAGGTTTAAGATTGAGAGATGGACTAGTTTAAATGCAGTGACAGTTATGTGTTCAGAGACTAAAATGATTTGCGTCACCTTGGATTACCGCTATACCTTTGCTCTCCAAAGCCATATTAGCCATTTGATATTTGTCAGTCATTCCCACATAAGTTTTTAAATAACTACAAAGCTCACAGAAAGTCCTGGGATGCTCGCTTAATCCAGTAAATATTTCAGATTTATTTGTTTAACAAAAATCATTATTTGTTTGTTTACAAATAATATATATATAACATTAAAAACAACCAGTAGTTTTAAGTAAAACATGCATTTCAAATAATAATAAACAGAAACCGAAAGTATAGTTCTAAAAGAGCTGTTTGGAGCTAAAAAGTTCATTGAGAAGCAGTCTTATTATGGTGCTTTTTAATTAGTAACACCTTTGCAATAACATGAAACACCAAACATTAGTGTTTAGTATCCCTCTGGGAGCCAGTGACTACAAATGCAATTAGTAGCAAAATGGCAAAAAAGAATTGAATGAGTCAAGCAATTACGAGACTTGATAAAAAAAGAATGTGCAGAAGATACGGTCAGATATGTGAAACATTACTTGACAATGAACTTTTGTTGCGAATCCAATAAAACGCAGTATTTTTACAGAATTAAGCAAGTGGCCCAAGACTTCACGTCCTTGTCATTTTAATACTGTTTAAATCAAAATTTTGCTTCGAATTGGTAGATTGTTGTCCCATTTATGTTTAATTATCATCCATATTTAAATATAAACAGATTAATATACGCAGGAGTTTTTTTAAGCTATGCGTATATTTTACATAGCTATAAGAAATACGACCATTTTACTAGAGAAAGTAACTTTATCCAGAGCATTTCTAATATACAGTGTATATTAGGTGGAAAAGTCTGCGGCAATGGACACGTCTCTCTGGGTGTTTATGTTATCACAGTAACCGAGATCTCTGTTGACCCTCGATGATGCTTTTGGCCCCCTGGGAAGCCTGGGGCAGGTGTAGGCAATGCAGTAAACGAAAAGGGGGTGTGTCAGGAAGTCATGGTGGTGTGAGAGCGAGAATGCACCAGCCGCGATGGTTTCACTCACAGCAGAAAGCCACACTAAAAGCAGCAGAGAGCTTTGGATGCTGAAAGGTGGCAGGGATCAGTAAACAAAACAAATGTGAAGAATAATAGAAAATTATAGGAAACATGAGGATTTGCACCAGTGAAAGATACAATATAACCCCCCCCCCCCATTCTAAATATAACTTGAACGTTTTGTTACTTATATGGGAAAACAAATGAACAAGGACTGTGTCAAGTTACCTAGATTTAACATGAACATGCCACAGTACTGAATGTGTTTTGCTTTATGCATTTTGCTGAAAAGCTATTTCATCTAACCCTGCAACACTAGTAGCTGTAATGCGCCTCTCAGACATTCACATGTGTCAGATGTTCAACTAACCTCAATTCTGAGGTTAATAGTAGCACCTTAAAGTCTTAAATCTGCTGCCTCATTGGTGGCAAATAAAGTGAGGATAAAGGAACATTTTGTATCCTGTTCTAGACACCTGATTATAAAGCTGTGCGGATAATTAAGCAAGAAAAAGCTCCGAAACATTTAATGCATTTAATAAGGTTCTTTACAAAAAAGGAAAAGAAACTATTTCAGAGCAAAGGTGTGTTAGATGTTCTCCAACAGATGTCTGTAAGTCAATGAAGGTTTAAGCTTTTAACTGTATCTTTAGAGACACTAAATAGTGAAATTGAGATTTAAAAGAAAGGATCAGCTTTGTTTTACTTCAGTTCCTAAAACCAAAACCTTAGTTTAACCCCGACTTAATAGAGAAAAGTTTCTTGTCCAACATTTTTCTTGTCTGTAAGTCTTGGAAAACTTGATTTAAGTTGGAGACTGGATTTAGTAAATGGAATTGAGTGCACTGGTATTGAATTCCTCAAAATGGAGATATTTCCACTGATCTCCAGCAAGGTCTATGTATGTAATTCACAAGCATAACTTTGTAGGCTGTATAAGTGCCAAAGGCCATATCTTCAGGCCTAGAATCATTGACCCCAGTCCAAGAGACACCAAAACACACATTTCATGTGGGATCAGTCTATGGAAATAAAATGATTTTTCTACAAATGCATGAAAAGCATAATTAGTTCTAGTCCCGCTGCTTTCTTCTTTATCCTACTGTATTTTTACTCTATGAAACCATAATTTTTAGTTTATGATATAGCAGGTAATCCTTGCGTAGTCCACATTTTTGCTCCCTCCCTGCTCCCTGCCAGACAGTCCACATTTTTGCTCCCTCCCTGCCCCCTGCCAAACAGTCCATATTTTTGCTCCCTCCCTGCTCCCCGCCAGACAGTCCATATTTTTGCTCCCCCCTGCTCCCTGTCAGACAGTCCATATTTTTGCTCCCTCCCTGCTCCCTGTCAGACAGTCCATATTTTTTCTCCCTCCCTGCTCCCTGTCAGACAGTCCATATTTTTGCTCCCTCCCTGCTCCCTGTCAGACAGTCCATATTTTTGCTCCCTCCCTGCTCCCTGCCAAACAGTCCATATTTTTGCTCCCTCCCTGCTCCCTGCCAGACAGTCCACGTTTTTGCTCCCTCCCTGCTCCCTGCCAGACAGTCCACGTTTTTGCTCCCTCCCTGCTCCCTGCCAGACAGTCCACATTTTCAGGCCTAGTAGGGGATTGTGTGAATTCAGGTGCCACACTTGTTAACAGGTTATTGCTGAGTTCTGTCATCTAAAAAGACTGTGCATAGGTATCCTTTCATTTATGCCTTTATGACAATATAAAACTTTGTTTCAGGTAAAACTATTTGATTAGTACCACCTAGACAACACTACATCTTTTTATGTTTGTCCATATGATAGTTGTAAAGTATAAGACCTAGAGAAATATCCGTCCATCCATATTGAAGCTGCTTATCCTTGTTGCGACGCGATGGTCCTGCTGAGAGGCAGCAGAATGCGATCTGCAGCACGCAGGTCTGCAGCAGCCATGCTTTCCTCATCGCCGACCTCGATAAGTGCTAAGGGGGCTTGGCTGTTGAGTGATTCTGACTCCACTTAGGGGATGGAAGAGCTCCCCCCTGCTCCAGCTGGGAGCAGGCCAGGCGAGGAGGGAGGAAGGGCGAAGCAGCAGCTGTGCGCGCGCGGCTTTGGAAGGTGGAAAAGGGTCACCTCTGACCTGCGGGCCCACGGCAGGAGGACCACTCCCAGTGACCCGGCAGCTCGCTCTGGGCCCCATTCAGTGCAGTGTTCGGTACACTGTTTGGTACACTAGTGCAGTGTTTGGTACACTGTTTCGTTACACTAGCACAGTGTTCGGTACAGTGTTTGATACACTAGCACAGTGTTCGGTACAGTGTTTGGTACACTGCTTGGTACACTAGCACAGTGTTCGGTACAGTGTTTGGTACACTGCTTGGTACACTAGCACAGTGTTCGGTACAGTGTTTGATACACTAGCACAGTGTTTGGTACACTGCTTGGTACACTAGCGCAGTGTTCGGTGCAGTGCTTGGTACAGTGTTTCATACACTGTTTGGTACAGTGTTCTGTAATAAATCTGCCCCTTCGGAGGCCTTTGTCTGCATCTAGTGTCACCTGAGTCTCTTTGTCCCGCAAGGCCACAAAGAAACATACAGATGATACATCTATTGAAAAGTAACCAAGCGGATATACTGTGGTAACGAACCTCATGTCAAGTGATGTAAGAACCCTTTTTATTAATTTTTCCCTTTGAGCACATTGTGCCGTGTATTGAATTTAAAATTACTGAACTGTGTATTTCATGTATTTAAGTCGAGTGTCGTGGCAGGGACGGCTGAATCGATATGCTGTTAGTAATGTGCGTCTGCCCCCGTCAGCTGCTCCAGGGGAAAGCCATTCTGGTGAGTGGCATGTTGGACGTGATTGAGAAGGGCAGCGGGGAACCGGACCTGCTCTTCAGTGGCGACTGCGATGATGAGGACAGCTGTGGTGCGTCGGGCCACGGTGAGGCGGAGAAGCCGAAGCAAGTTGCTGAGTGTAAGTGGGCGGTTCTCTCTGAGGCTCTGAGGTGTGACTATTTGCGTGTGGGGGTGGTGATGTGGGTGGGTGTGTGGGCGCGTAGGGGTAGGGTGTGTGTGTGTATGGGATATACACACACATCCCTATATATTTTCGGTCCCCACAAAGGATCTGTAACTGTACTCAAAAAACTACAAATGCCAAAAGGCTTGTATTCAGTTTGGTTATTTATGGTTAAGGTTAGGGTTGAGTAGGGGTTATGGTTATGGTTAGGGCTGGGTAGGGGTTATGGTTAAGGTTAGGGTTGAGTAGGGGTTAAGGTCGTCATGTTGGTATTAGAGTTTTCCCCATAGAAATGAATGGAGGGTCCCCATAAGGATATGGATACAAACGTGTGTGTGTGTGCGTGTGTGTGTGTATATATGCACAGCTATATACAGTATGAATTTCATTCACTATTTTGAACGTCAGCTTCCCCAGATAAAGGACAGAAAAGATGACTGCTTTTACCACTGCTTACCCGATCATTATCAGATGGCTTACATTTATACATGTGCTACACTTGATAGGATTTGCCAACATTAATATTATATTAATTGTGATCCCACTAGGGAATAGAATGCTCTCTTTCTGTTGCTAGGGGACTATCCTAGCAGGAAAATGGTTTCTGACTGCCCAGGCAGTTGGCACTTAATTGGCAATCATTTCGTCCCCATATAACTTTAATCCTGCTCTTTTCCATATATGATATATGATAATGTGTCTGTGCTTTGCCTTAGGTCTCCTTCACTGTGAGCTTACAGTGCTCTAACCATGTGATTAATGTCTCAGAGCTCAGCAAAGCAGAACATACTGGAATGGGGAGCCCTTCCTGTTACCTGTCAATCACTCATCCCACTTGTCATCATCTGTGACAATCCAGCATTTTAGAGGTCACTGGGGAACCTGATTTTTGCACATGACACCCCAGGATCTTCTCCTCCAGTCATCTAAATTGGTGTTATCATCGGCACTGCATAATAAAGAGGTTGACCTGTGTCCTCACACTTAATAATAAAAACATTTTGTATGGTATCTCTGTAAATGCTTACTGATGAAACAAGTGTGCTTGTTGAGTGTTATAAAAAGGCTGAGGGATGTTTGCAATGCCCCCGAATTCTCTCTGCTCCTGTGTTCTTCAGCCTTACAAACCGCGTGATTGACGGCGATTGACCGTGAGTGACAGTGAGATTGACTGCGTGATTGACCGCGTGAGTGACAGCGCGATTGATCACGTGATTGACCGCGCGATTGATCACGTGA
>JAODLD010000040.1:23043550-23100024 GCA_026781065.1 Mormyrops boulengeri | reverse complement strand
TGAGATTGACTGCGTGATTGACCGCGTGAGTGACAGCGCGATTGATCACGTGATTGACCGCGCGATTGATCACGTGATTGACCGCGTGACTGAGCGCGTGAGTGACAGTGTGATTGATCACGTGAGTAAGCGAGTGCGTGACCTCGAAGCCTTGAGTTCGCATTCTCTGGGTTAGGTACCTATAAGCCTAGGATCATTTTTCAATAAGGCAGCTATTTGCTTATGTAGATCGCTTTAGCTTCTCATCAAATTACTAAAGCATTCACATTTGAAAAAAATCTGTGATTGTACGTATCCATGTATATATGTGTGTTATACATTAAGTACATCAATATCTAAACTCCGTCATGTAATATATAAATATACTATCATTATTAATTCTGGTTAAATACTTGTCCTGAATTTCAAGACAAGGACTTGAAAACTAACCATTTTTGTTTTATATCCAGGTGAATTTTTGAAATGTGTATAGTTAATCATTTTAGCGTTTTACTTGAATAACAAGAGTACATGTGAGTTAAGCTCCAGTGTGGCTTGTTAGCGGCACTCCATGCATTTCAGCAGCGTGAGTCATGTGATGACAGCTGTCTAAGTGTGGGGACTCCCACTATAAAGGTAATGTGAGCAGAGGCTAAGGCAGGGAACCGTCAGTATGACTTGAAGCAGGTGACCTGAATCACAGAGATGGTCAGTCAGGACCCTGTGTTCAAACCGAGCTTCTGAGGGGCTGTCCGCTGATTTAAATGGAGTCCAGCATGAAGGGTGGGATCAAAGGATAGGCTCGCCTTAGAGAAATATAACTAAAGGTATCTCTGGATTACTGCTACCACAGTACAGGTCAGAGACGTAGTGAGGGAGTAGCGAATGGGCCCACAGAACAGAATGCAGGGAACGGACCATGTGGAGGCCAGTAAATTAAACCCGAAACCCTTCACTGATTACAATTGAGCTGGAAGTGAATTATGATTGTAGGTGTGTCCATTAGGGAGGAAAGATTGATTTCCTCTGCATGAGCAGTACTGTAAGGTTTAGGGTCATTAGATATGATCCAGACATAGACATCTGTGCCTCACCTAGGAGAATAGGTAATTGCTTTAAGAAGTTGTGAAAGGAAGGTCTTTTTTTCCTTTAAATAAATTTGTTATGGTCATAATGAAAAGGGAGAAAAGTCTCTGTGTGTGTGTGTGTGTATATATATATGTCTATAATCAGTAATAAGGAAAGTTGTAATGAGTTTTGACCTGCATGCCCCAGCTTAAATGTGTTTGTTGGTAATAGAGATCACGTCAGCGCGCGCGCTAAGGCTTTGCATTTTATAAGCGTACTTTTCAGCTCAAGGGTCATCATGCTGAACAATCCACTCGGAAAAAATAAGCTAGATAAGGCCTGGGCTTCCCCGAAACAGTTCCTAGCCTCATTTTGGCAGCGTAGGGATTTAAACCCTCTTGAGATGGGCTTTCGTTTCCATTAAAAGACAGAACGCAGGGCGTTATCAGACCACCATATTGTCAAAGAACAAAACAGATCTGAAAAAGAACAATCCGGGGACAGTTGCACCAGACGACCGCCGGAAACCGGCTGGGATGGGCTTTTAGAAAGGCAGACAAATGAGACTCAAGTTATTCATCCTAAACTTTTGACGAGTTCAGCCGCGGCCTCACCCAGTTGCGCGAGCATGATTCGTTTGGGCTTGAGAAAGTAAGTCGCTCTCAAGACAGTCTGGCTGCTAAAATGAGGGAAATCGATTCCTTGCAACGGGATACAATGAGAGGAAGTTGACATGGTCCCTTTTTCTAACCAAGCTCTTATTAATTAATAGGCAGTCTCTGGAGGAGATTGAGTTATGCGATTTCCTGGTAATTCATCACCAGTGAGTAGAATAATGAAGTTTGAAGGTGAGTATTCTCACAAGATGAGCTCTAGCGATGCCGGGCGTTCTTACGGAATACCATTAAGACGAAAGCTTTTCTTCTGTGTGTCAGTTCTGAAAGACCAAGAGCATCCTAAAACTGAAGACCTATTTATTTTTACATGTGGTCTCATGCGATTGGCTACGAGGGTTTAAGGTATGTCACAGTTAGTAAAAACACCGAAAAAGAATGGAATGAATTCCTGAATTTTTTCCAATGGATAAATCCTGAATGTGCTTTGAAAGTCCTCTAGTTTTCACACCAGCTTCTGTGTAGTCTGATTAAATCCCTTATCAAGAAATCCAACAGGTTCACAGATTATAGAATTCCACAGTGAATGGTAAGCTTGGCCTGATCACTGAACTGCTTTTGTGAAGGTCCATCCATTAGCCTGTTCCTGCTCTCTGATGCTTAAGTCTGTCTGCATGCCAGACCGAAGCAGCATATGTGTGCAACACAAAGGAAAAAGGGAAATATTGGTAGGGATTCCTTGTTCTCCTTCTTATTCATGTATGTTCTGGAGAACATGCCAGGAATTTGCTACATGACATATGGTGATAGGAATTAAATACAATAATTAATATGATTGGCAATAAAATTAAATAAAGACAGTGCAGCGTACAGTTCTCACAGGTCTTTGGGCGCTTGCTTAACTCTGTAACAATGTTGCAAATTTATTTTTTCAAAACAAAAGTCCATTGACAAGCTATTTTTAATATATCTGCACATATCTTCAGCAGAGATATTTTCTTTTTAAGTGTCATAATAGTTCTTGCCATTTTTTTCATTAATTGCATTTGTAGTCATTGGCTCCCAAAGGGAAACTAAACACTAATGTTTGGTGTTTTATGTTATTTCAAAGGTGTTATTAGTTGAAACGCACCCAGTGAGACTGTCTGTCAGTTAACTTTTTAACTCAGAACGGCTCCTTTAGAACCGTACTTTGGGTTTCAATTTATTACTATTTGAATGTTTTACTTAAAATTACTGATTGTTTCCAATGTGATATATAGTTTTTGTAAACAAAAAATAATGATTTTGTTATGAAACCAATACATCTGCAATATTTTTACTGAATTAAGCGAGTGTCCCAAGACTTTCTGTGAGCTCTGTATAACAAACTAGGAAATGCCAGTAGTCAAACCACTGCAGAAAAATGTTCTTGCTAAGTTCACAGCTTGAATATATGTAATTAGGAAGCATCTGACGAGAAGCTGTTTGACACGGTATTTCTCTAAGGTCTGCGGGTGGCTGTCTTGAATTCCGCGTCTGTAAGCCTTTTCCCCTAGAACCCACAATGTGTAGATCACACACAAGCAGGCCTCAGTGTCTGTAATCAAAGAACATTAATCTGAATTTCAGATGTTATTTGGCCAATGGAAAGGAAAAAAAACGACTGCAAATAATTATCTATCACCATCTCGACTGCGTCCATGTTACTCGCGAAGATTTTGGTAGCGTATGCTGTTACAGAGCCTTTGCAGTGCACCAATTTGAAGAAAGTCATCCAGTAGATGTATAAAGGAGTGCCGCTAAAAATAGTTGTTTCTGTCGTTTTAAACTGGAACATTGTAGTCAATCCAGTAAGCTACTTTATGAAGGTATTCTACATAGGCTTTGTTTCAATTACTGTTAAGGATGTGATATAATTAGCTCCCAGTGTTATGTGTGGGGCCATGGGGGTAGTATTAATTACAGAAATGTAAGTGTTCTTTTGACCTTAGGTTTCTATAGCCTGCAGTAAGTTTTTCTTCATGATCATTTATTTTAAATAGTAGCATGTGTGTGGTATCAATTAAAAGTTCAAGGTAATTTGTCAAGCGAGCTGTTTTTAGGTCATTTGGTCTAAATACTGTAAATCCCAGACTGCATATAATTTTTAGTCCATACAAAAATTCTGGATTAGAAAGACAGGGTCAGCTTACATGTATGAATTATGGTAATTGTACTTTTTCCATTTTTTTTTTCCATTTTGTTAGGGTTATGTCAAGCTTTGATTTAGGTTCACTGTTTATCAATGTATTAAGGAATATTTTCGTTTCATAGCCTATAGCTTCAGCTGACAAAACTGAAAAATGTCCCCCTGAGAATCACTAAGTGAATGTAATAGTCAGTTCTGGGTGTTTCCTTCAGTCCAAATGTAGCCTGTTGAAGTCCTGTGGTGGCGTCATGCATGAAAACCAGCTTCTCCATTAGGCATATCAGTTTAGTGCAAAGTTTTTTTTTGCCATCTCCTCATATTAAAATGTGATTTTACTTTCTTAATCTATACAGTTTTTAATTTTTTGGTTATAGACTATGGGTGGGAAATGGTGTCTTATTTGATATCATTTTTTATAAAAAGGGAAATTATGGTCAAATATTTATCACATTGGAGAACAGCAAGATTATTTTCTGTGAAAGTATTAGATTCATGGTATTTTTCTGGTGAGATTATTTCATGTAAGAACATGGCTAAAAAGAAAATGTAATAATATTGATTAATCGACTTGTTAGTATTTAAAGAGTTTCCAGAAGTGGGTCGGTTTTCTCTAGTTGTACCGTGCTGATAAGCCATATCGATATACTGTAAATTGCATGGGAGTTTCAGCGTTTTATTTTATCTTGCTATTGTGGTTATCCACCGGCAGGATTTACAGTGTCACTCGTCAGTGAGGATCTGGACCTTTGGACTTTTCCATAAGGTGTGGGCTTGCTTGTAGTTGCCCAGGCCGGTTATCACTCGTGCTGGAAAAATGAAGCTGAAATGGTCGTGATATCAGCTGTGGGACAGGGCAGTAAATCAGGCCGTGGATGTTGGATGCGTCCGTTCGTGTGCAGGTATTTTCCAAGGTTACGCATTGCGGGAACGCCTGGGGATCTTGTTTAGACATTAATTCATATAAATGTAACAAAGTAGCACTTTGCAATTAAATTCCCTTTTTCTAATTTCACTGAAATACATAAATGAAGTATATTGATTCAATACCCTTTATGTGTATAATGCATTATATGAATTTAGAAAACGCTAGAAAACAAGACAAACTAGAAAACGTTCATATGAGTGCATATGCTTTAATGTATTTGTGTATGTGGTACAATATCTGTAATGTCCTGCATTATTATGCATGATCTGCAGAAATTAGAATCGGAAAATGTGTTTTTAATCAATTGCTCATAAATGAGCTTCATTCAATGGAAGGCTCTGTCAGCCGGGCAACATTATTCGCACTTTGGTGGCAGTTCGGAGGCGATGAGAGAACAGTGACGAGAAAATGTACGTCACGAGCGCTCCCCTTTGTCAGTCTCCCTAAATTATAATAGTTTGCTTATGGAACCGACGAAAATCAGAGAACGCAAATCTCTCACATGCACTTAGCAGGCAATGAAAGAGTATAAAATAAACTAAGATCTGTACAAAACCATCAGTGACTGTTTTAAATTAAGCCAATAAAAATTCAATTCAAAGCCCAACTGACATCCTTTGCATACTGATTTTTTATGTTGTTTTTTTTTTAAATAGTTATTTGTCTGCTGCCAATTTTTACCCATTATGATTAATACTGTCAGTAAGTGCAGAGCCCTGAGTTATGAGGAATCTGATTTTCTGTCGTTTTTAATGCAGCGGTCTCGCTCCCTAATTATATTCAGACAGAGGACTAAATGGTGTAATTTTGTCCCTTCATTGCTTTTGATGCTCTTCAGCACTTTGACCCATGTTTTAATTTGGAATTTCAGAAGGTGTTACAATTTCAGGGTGATCTGCAAATCGGGAAATAATGAATGTGACTTATCTGGTTAATTTTCACACTTTTCTTATTCTTTATATGCCACAATCTAGTTGCGTCATGATCATTTTAAGTTGCATTTTTTAATAAATACAGTTTTCCATTTAGCCCTTGCCGCCCCTGGTTTTTGTGACATTGCGGCTTTAATAAAAATAGTTATTAATCATATGAATATAGGCTGCAGCAGGTTGTCGCACATAACATCTCTGTCACTGAGGTATTATTAGATCTGAAAAGTTCTGTTATCGTGATATATGTTGTATGATGAATACTTATTATCCGTCCATTCACTGTCCATACCTGCTTGCTGTAAAGAGGATCGCGGAGATCGGGATCCTGTCCAAAGCCTATAGTATATATAACATGTATTATTCTGTTTGATACGCAGAATACAGACGTTCAGTAACCAAAATAGCAATATAGATTAACGAGAACAGAAATATTTTTATATATGTGTACAAATAGCAGGCAGATATGCGTGGCCGGTGTCATTGGGGGCAGCGCAAACGGCCTGTGTGCCGTTTATATGCTGTCTGAGACACAGTCAGCATCCCCATAGTACCACAGGAGCCAGGTTAATGAGCTGCAGCTTGCATGCAGCAGGACGCCTCATTTCGGTAATGAACCATGAAAAGGGCAAGTACACATCACTGCAGACCATTTTTAATCAGTCCAATTGCAGGCATGCCTCAGTCTCCTGTTAATATCAAGCACAATCAATAACCTGGGCTGGCTAAAAATCCCATCAGGATCTGATAATCATCCGAAGCAGCTTCCATCCCCTGAAGTGGATTGGCGGAGGTTTTGGGCCGGGTTTCCCCGTATCCTGGAGGAATATTGTGCATTGAACCTATGGTGGATGTGTGACACCCTAAGGTGGGAACTGTTTCTGCAAAGACACTGAGCTTATTGTGAATGGTAGTCTTCTGTCCAAAGAAACACTTGCGTTTTATAACAGATTCCATCTGATCATGATCATGCCTCAGTGCTGGATGGTGGTTCTCTTCCACACTTCTGCATAGATCAGTGGCGTTGTGTAGCTATATCCACCCTTGGAGCTGAATCAGTACAAAGGGCCACTTATGCGGTCTGACGCCAAGCATAAGGAGCCCTCCTTCTCTTTCCATTTTTCCATCCATTCCATCCTCTTATCAGTGACAATAACATTTCTGCCGAATCATAGAATCGATGAGATCAGTGAGATGGAACTTTTACGTCACCAGACATTTAAAAGTGTTTTACTCACTATCAGCATAGGAGGGTAAATTGACCCAAATTGGATTCCATTGCAGAGATAAATATGCACCTGTTATTTAAAATTACTGTCTGTATTTTGTCTGTTCAGATATAACATCTGGTATAATTTGTCTTAGCGTGATCAAATCGCAGCCTTCTCCCAATGGGAGCAAATGCTTATTTTGCTTATTTTTGTCATGGTTATTTTAACTTTTGTTTGGTGTGTCAATTGTTTTTGGTTTCATCTTTGCTCTACATGGCTTGTTAAAGTATGCTAGGGATCTTTCATGTCTGTCACCTTTGGTATTATTGCAAATGGTAGTATCAGTACTGCTAGTAATAATTGTGATAGAAGTAGTAGTAACAGTACTCAGTTTCTATGTCCGTATACTACCCTAAAGTACAGTGACGTTTTTTAAGGGACCAAACATTACCAAATGATTTCTTCAGAACATGGTTGTTCTTTGATCTGAGTTGATCTCATTCCTGATTTTTCACCCCGTAGCTGTATTTTCTAGCGATATCCACAGATCTGGCAGCACTTCCGCTTAACCTTTTTGATCGATGCTTCAAACAATGGCGTGATTGCTTTCACCTCACTGTGTCTCGTATCATGGAATTTTAAACGCGATCGGGCTTCAGCTCCCGCTCAGCATGCTAATTGGGTTCAGAGTCGCTCTTATTGTTTGTTTTCATCAATTCATTCGTCAGAATGAATAACAGTATCTCACCATGACACATTTTTGTCTGTGTACTAAAGACTGTTAGTCTGAATAAATCAGTCTCCGACAGCATTTTAGGAATAGTGAAAATTGCTTTTTTAAATATCTAACCTCTAACGGAATACAGATGTAGATTTACATAAGACTTCCTGAATACTGATGAATCACAACAACAGAAGACAACAAATTAACATACGCTGTGTATAATACACATATACAATTGTGTCCTTCCTGGTGTGGATCTGTTTTGTACTGTTTTATCTTTTAAGTTGCAGAGTAGAATTGTATTAAGAAAAACATCCATTAATTTCCATTAGAATTATAGTGATGGTGCTTGTTCAAATGTAGGCTGCCAGATTTTTGTGAATAAGAAGGAATTCTTGAAAGCGATAAGCTTGCACACATGTCATTTTCTTCCACATTACAGATTGCCCAGTGGTCTAGGAACAAGCAAGAGATTGATGGTTAATTTGATCTTATTTGATTTCTCGGCGTAACATTGTCATTGTGCGCTGAAATGGAGTGTTGTATTTATTACTATAGGAACAGTAGATTGGAGGGTGTTTAGCAGATTGTCAAAGACGAGGATGTGTTCTGTGCAATATCAAAACTCGTCAGACTGACAAGCCTCAGTGTCATTTTTAAACGTTATTAATTTAGAGTTAGCTCATGTTCTGGAAGGCAGTTTGAGGTAAAGCCTTTCCCCCCTCCGCATCCATCTTTTTTTGAACAGGAACCAGCTCAGGTTTTACATTATCATGCAAAGACTGTTGACATCTTGTCTGTTGATATGGTTGCCAATTTCCTCTAGGATGCTGAGCTTTAGAGGTTTGATACCTGGTCCGAATAAACACGCTCATGTTAAATTCTCAGGCCTCAATTGCAAAATGATCCCTCCTCCACTTTTTGAATGTCTCCACATTTACAAGTGTTCTTTCGTTAATATCTCAGCAGTATGAACATTCCTGGTTTCTTCAGAAGTTATCGAGAATGACTTTTACGAAGTTTCTTTTCTCTTTCTTTTAACTTTGCTTTTTTCGCAGTGAGATTTTCATTTATATTGCCTGCTGTCAAAAGTTTGAGCTGCACAGAAGTGTTGCTGCTGACAGAAATTCCGAAATGGATGAGTGTCAGATCAGTGTCATTACCAGCCTATAGGTCTGAAGCATCTTAGACTTGAGGTCCCTGCGGCCCGCGCGCGCTCTCAGAACTGCATCCACAAAGAGCGTCTCTTTCCTGGGATTTCTGTTTTAATCAAGGGCAGCTTTTGCTTCCCGACCCACCCACATGTGTTTCCATTCCAGCTCTAGGGGTAGAGCAGCACTCAGCTTGCTTGTTTTTTTAATGCGGCAAACTTTAAAGGCACCTTTAAAATAAGACGACAGCGCCGCATTGTTAACCTTCAGTATTTATGTAATCAACAGAGTGAAAACAAGGACTGAAGGGTAAGTAGTATGGGCTGCTTCAAATAAATGTATAAATGGCCCTGTAAATCATCCTGCTTTTACCCAAAAACAACTTTGATATTTACAGTGTGTGACAATTAAATTTGAAATTTGAATATTTGCAATACTGCATTTTTTTTTGCACTTTTCAAAACTACAACAGCCAGGCCTAATTCTAAAATAGTGCCAAACTAGACTTTATATGGCCCCATGAAGTAGTAAGAGTAATAGTTGTTGGACTGTAGTAGCAATAATAGTAGCACGATTATGCTAGTGTTGTGCTAGTGTTGTGCTTTGGCTGAAAAATTCAGCTGTACCAAGAATTGCCCTTTTGAATGACATCAGTTGAACACAGCCATGACACATCCAGTTAAATAGTATCACATTTTTTATTTTTGAAACACTAAATGGTTTGAATTGAGCAGTGTCCCAACCGGTTTGTAGAAAATGAGTCTTTTGACAGCCATTTCGGGATGCTTGCTGAAGAAAAACTCATTCATGTGATCCTGACTTCCTGCCTGGCCTCCCAAATATCCGTGTCTGTTGTGCTGTCAGGGGACACAGAAATTGGGGGAGACACCGTCTGTTTGCATCCTGAGACTCGCCCATGGGAGGGGAGCTCTTGCCCGCGTTCCCGGCGACCTTTAGAAATGCTCGGGTGGAATGATTTCCTGTCACGCAGGGAGGAGCTGCGTGTGGATCCACGCTCCGTACATAATTACGCCTTTGTTGTCTTGCTGGAGCATTTTTTTTAAAATCCTTGCCTTATCTAGCAGAAGTTTTCTGTTTATCTGCTAATCTTACATGCAACAGTTGATAATTGACCAGTGCAGTTGAGTATTTATTTATTTGTATTATTCCTTTTGGATTTAAAAGCAGGGTTATAAAAAAACATTTTTGTTTTGTGCATTTGATTTTTGTTGACATATCCCAATGTCACATATAGCCCTATGGCTCAGTTTTAAATTTACAAGTTCTACATTTCAGATTGCATAGGTTTACACTTGTTTGAAATTACAAGGCCTTCTAATTAGAAATTGTGTTGAATTACATACATTTCATGGTTGCCAATGGATATCTTAAGATTAAACATAAACTCTTAAAGTTGGCTCAACCTATATATAATGGGCACTCATACAGTACTGTTCAAGTCTTAGGCAATAAAAGAAAATAAAGTTGAAATAATCTTCATGTTGGTGTAAAGCTATGATTTTTTGAGTGTGTTAGCTTGGCCATTTCAAAACCTCCCTTAAAGTCAACCCAACAACCGTCCGGTATACCCAAGTATCGTTTGACTTGACCGCTAGCACACCTTGTTGTCTAATTAATACCTCATTGAGGTGTTGAACTAATTGAGCTAATTAATTAGGTGAGCTGGTGGTGACACATGGAATGGCTGGGGTGTCCCTGAAGAGAAGTTTAGGAACCAAAGCTGTGTTCATCTAGCCAGCCAACAAGATATCAGTAACCTTTTTTTACTGATAGTAACTCTAATGTTAAATTGGGTGTTTTTTTATGAGAAAATGTACATTTAGTACCCAGATAAACACTTTAGGTACCTTGACTAAGGCTTCTGCACAGTACTGTATATAGCACATGTATAATGTAGTATATATGTAGATATATAGCAGCATTTTGTTTTTGCCAATAATAGGCCCAGTCTTAGACTTACTTTTAATATATGTCATTTTCTTTCATTGTAATTTTCAGGCTATAAAAATACAATATGGCAGCATAAACTACTGCATTCATTGTGTTGCGAGTAAATGGCGAGGAAAGTGTGCTGATCTGGATAAATGGGGAGAGCTATGCTGCATAAGGGCCTGTTTCTACATAATATACTTTCACCTGCTGTTTAATTATCATTGCACAATCACGTACTGTGAAACTTTTTTATTTTATGTGCATAAAAGACGCTAAGAGTCTCACAAACGCATTGCATCCAGGAACCTCACAAAATGTAAGAAATGTAATATTTCTCTGTTTGTTTGCCCCCCCCTCCCCCATATCTGATTTCTGTCTCATTATCACAGGAACTGTATAAGGTCACTATCGAAATAGTGCCTTCATTTCTTACTTCTTACTGAGCTTCCTTCTGAAAGCACCCACTGGGCAGTCTGCTAGCTGTTCACACTGCACACACACGCAATGAGGGCGATTTAGAGACACGATTCATCTAAGCCCACATATCTGGACTGTGGGAGGAAGCAGACATGAACAAGGGGAGAACAGGCAAACTCCACGGACACACCGAGCCGAGCCTCAGCGACGAGACCCGTGCCTCAGAGGCATAAGCCTGAGGAGCGACTCAGTGTGTGGCACCATATTGTCCTTGAGACATTACAGGTTTCTCCAAGGTAACCAGTCCTGGACTTTAAGCTGTGAGGAACCAGCTCCCAGCTGCGTTCTCTTAGGCAGGAGTCACCCTTCATAAACATCATAGTCATCTTACATCTGCGCATTTCAAAGTCAAACCTGTCAAAGTTATACTCATGTGGAGACATTCTTACACGTACATCACACTAAAACTGTCAGAAGATGTTGAGAAGCATATGCCGGCTAGGTTCCCCTGTGACCCTGTCTTGAACTACACATTGTCTAGTCTAGTTTGGGCAAAGGATTTTCATCTGTCTCTATTGATGAAGCAAGTTTGGATAGTTTTAGCTGTGGCTTCAAATTTTTATGCAGGTTGTATATGCTACATTGAATAGTGGTAGATAATGAAGTGTAGAAATGCATGAATTCAAAGTGCATAAATGAGTGTGGAAGGAATAATAATAAAAAAAAAAGCTCTTAGCAGGATGAGGAGGAATTTTATTCAGCCTAAGACTTTTCAGAATCCATTGTGTGACCAAGAAGAAGCTGTTTTGTGAAACACAATGAGTGTTTTTCTCACTTCTGCAGGCTGCTTAAAGGCACACCTGATTGGGGGGGGGGGGCGCTGTAACACGTTCTGCATTCAGAGGAGCGCTTATCGAGCCAAGCTTGTCCTGAAGATGTGCTGAGAAACAAAAATCCCATTTTTGGCTGTTCTCTTTGCAGCATTTCCCTGGGCTAGGGCTACCTTACCATGTTGGCAGAGGTACTTATGTTTTCGTTTAGAAATGTTTAGGAGTCGACAAGCAAACTGGATAAATCCCTCAGTCGCTATTTGGAAAATGAAAAACAGCGCCCTCAAGCTGCTGAGGATAGCCAGTACCTTAAGCTTGTGGAATGGTAAGTATGAATTAGAACGAGGATTGTCAACCTGCCCATTCGTGGACAAATGTGTCCCTGACAGGACGCGTCTATTCCTGTGCAAAATGTTTTGATTGAGGAGAAATAAAAAACTATGTAGGCTGCATTTTTAAATACCATGTTTATGGTAAAAATTGCATTTTGATCACAATGTCCAAGGACACTTCAGAATTCGCCCTGGTGTCAGTCCCTGAATTATAAAACTACCAGAGTGGCTGTAGTTGCAAAACCTTGCGTCATATATGTATTCAAATGTTTACATTTATTATATTGTGTAAGGTTATTGACGACTAAAATGAAGCAAAGTGCTGAAGATATACTGCTTTCTTTCCTGGAGGATTACCAACAGTAGGAATGACCTTCCTCCCGTTCCGATACTGCAGAGTTAAGCCCTAGCAATAGGCATCAAACTCCCATAGGGATGCAGTGTCAAGAGATTGCCGAAGCACCAAGCTGTAGCTTAATGTACTGAATCCACACAGAGTGGAAAGCTGTCTGTCTGCCATCACGAGCACTGGGCCGAAGTGTGACACGCGGCCGTGAGCCCGTCCCGCTGGCCGCAGGCTTCGGCCGCCACAATCTCCATGACCGTCACATGTGAACGGATGTTGACGGCCGCATGGCAGAAACCTCGATAAGCAGTAACCGCCTCTGACTGCTGGGGCCTCATGAAATAATAGATTCCATGTGTTATTTATTTTATTTTTTCCCCTTTCGTTATCTGTGCTACAGCTCCTATGTCTGGCTAGCTGAGGGAGAAGCAAGGCGCGCTTAGTTACAGCAGGTGCTCGTGTTCCTGAAGGGCAGTAATACAGAAAGCACTAGAGTCCCACCTTCTCGCCTGACTTACAGCTTTCTGCAAGGCTGAAGATTCTCGGCGGTGAAATCAACCCTGAGTTTACTTATGAGGTGCCAAATAACTAAATATCAGTGCATTTCTTTCAGCAAAGTCAGTCCCTGGTTCGGGAAATTCAGGACAGTGCCAAGTAATAACAATAAACTTCAGTAGACTTATTCATGCATAGATTCCTCGGGAAAACACAAGGTAGATTAACAGTCTGTGGTTAAAAGGAACGGTCTGTGACCATGGAAACAACTGTTCTTGGTTTTTTTTATGAACAGACAGCAAAGGTATGGCAAGAAGTAGAAAAAAACACAGCAATATTCCTGTGCTTAGACGCAGCTGCACCCGGCCCGCCAGAGAATTTCTTGTCTTATCCAATACATCACTCACATGAATTTCCCAGGTGCTGTGACAATCCACACACCTGTATGCTCCGCCGACCTTCCCCGTGTTGCTGCTTCTCTTCGCTGCTTTGAAGACATAATTATAATTGTAAAGATTCTGCTTCCGCAGAATTAAAAACAGAGGTGAACATCTAATTTTGAGGCAAGTGTTGGCCGTGTGATAAAATATGTGCAAAGTGGATTTGTCATGTTAGTTCCATACCTCGTACATTAACAAATATTGGATAAAAGAATATCAGTGTAAAACACTCTGTATTACTGAACAGTCGTGAGCTTACTGTATGCCGGTAATCCTTTTTTTGGCATACCTGGAATAAACAATCTCACGTTATTTCATTAGCATGCTCCAAGGAAACCGGTCAGTGTGCATAATTGCATAATAATGTTGAGTATGTAGAAAAACGTAATTTGCAAAGTGAAAACTGCTTTGCTCTGTCTGTTGGGTTTGTCTCATTACCCTCAGGAAAAAAAGTCATAATCAGGAGATAATTTGTATTATGATTCCAAAAGAATGCAAGTGTAATCTAACAGAGGAAGATGTTGCATTGTTAAAGGTTCGTTCACAATCTCAACGTTGAGCTTGAGTTTTTGCGGTAATCATAAAGGTGTTACTAATGCGCTTTAGGGTGACGTGCAGCTGCAAAGCTCTTAGCATTGAGCACAATATTTGTGGCTGTTATCAAAGCTAAATGATAATGTTAGAGTAAAATGCAATCACCTACACTGCAGATACAGTGCAGGGTGGAAGTTAATTTGCTGCTCACGATAATGTGACAGCTAAGAAGTCGTTGTCAACCTACCAAGAGGTTGTCAGTATAAACAGCGATGGAGGAAATGAGTCCTTTCATATTTCAAATTAAAATGTCATTTGCTCTTAAAGACTTAGATCCCTTACCAGAGAATAACCAAGTGTACTCCTGGAATACTTTTTTTGTGAAATGATTGGCATAAAATGAAACGCGTCCTGTCTCTGCACTGGGTCTTTTTCTTTGTCTGCTCTGTGCTGGACAGAATCCAAACGTCACCAGCCTGGTCGCAGTCAAACAGTCATGAATCTTGAATCTCAGGTGTGTTACCTCGTGTCAGAGAGTTCCTCTCCCGGAGCAGGAGAAAAAGACCACAGCCTTGCACACGAGGCCGAGCAGGTATCAGATGTGCCATCGGTACCATCGCAGGCCGACCACAGACTGGCCTGTTAAAGATACGATGCTACTGGGGATTTAATCGCTCCCCGCCAGGCCGTGTCTTTAACGGGCGTACGGTAATTACCGCATGACAGGGTCTTAAGAGCTTAACTTCTTGCATTGCTCGACCTTCTGTTGAGTCACAGTTTGTCCTAAAATGGCTTTGTTTGGGTCCGCGCTATTCCTCAAATGGGTCACCGGCTCGGTCGGCCGCCTGAACCCGCGATGCGCTGCCACTTTCACTTTACTATTTGATTGTCGTGTGAGTCTGTTGACACGGTTATTGTGACGGCCCTAAAACATCCATTAGTGTCTGAAGACAGGCATCATTTTTTGCGCCATCCTGCTGCGGTATTCAGTCCTTAATTGAAAATGCTAAATGCCCTATTTTACAATAGAAAATGCCCCTGTTTGGGAAAATGCTGAGAAATTAATAGCTATCGATCAGCACCACTTTCCCATTCCGCACAACCCTTTTTTCAAATTAGCCCAGCATTGATCCCCAGCAACAAATTTTGCTCTCACAATTCCCATCGACCCGACTGTAACATGTGACCCACAGTCAGCTGCTTATACTTCACATTATAACACCTACATCCATTGTGGTGTCATCGAGGCTGCCTCAGGAGCGGAACCATGATCTAGCCCGCAGAGGTCAAACCAAGGGCAGGATTTAACATTCCTCATGCGTTTCATCCAGGGACTGTAGCACGTTTGCAAACAAACCTTCATTATTCTAAGGCAAAAATATCAGGATCCACTGCATGAGTGGTTAAGCCGGTTATTCATGAAGCCAGAACACAAATGAAAGCTGAAGCGGATGCAAGTCATTTCTACACCGGACACATCGACAGTACTGTCTGTAGCCAGGAGGTCAAAGCAGATGTTTGATTTAATCTAAATTACAGTAATGACTGCAAAGTCACCATAGGGAGTGCCTGATTGACTGAAATTTAGTATTTATTTAAGGCCTGCCTGACTCAAGGAAAGATGCCTAAGTAGCCAAATACCTTCCCCAACTTATGCGAGGCTTGCAGCATCTAAAACAAACCGATACCAATTATACAAATGAAGGAGATGGAAGCTCTGAAGCGTCACCATGGGTGTTTGAAGATACAAGAAATTCTACAAGACAAGGTTTTCTGCTGGAAGTTAAATAAATTAAGCAGTGCAATAATATTTGTTAGCATTTAAAATAAAAAATAATATGCATTCACAAAAATCTATAATTGGCTGGGGGGGAACAAGGTATTAAGTTTCCGGTAATAAGTTCTATGAAAGCCTTTGCATGAGACCTGCGTGAATCATTCAGGAATATTTATGTTCTGCTAATGAATCCTTTGCATTCTCCACAGATAATACTAATGAGCGGTGTTTGTTGTTGACATAAGCCTTTAAGGAGGCTTGTGAGGAGGCATGATTCTTACGAGCTGTGGATTGCTTCCCACTATGCTGGGATTTTAAAATTTAAATGATTACATATCCAGCATGTGGAATTTGTTTAATGTTATTTAGTTCTTACCTATCCAATTTTCCTAAAGTGATTATGTATAATAATCATGTATTACAAGATATACGTTTGTTGGCTTTAGGCTAACATGACCCTGCACTGGATATGTGCGGCTAAGGCACTAATCCAAGATAATGGTCATATTACTTGTGGGTCATCAGTGACTCAAACAGTAAGGACTGCATGTGAATTGAAGAGCCCACTTGTGTTGTACTAAACAAAGTACCGTTGACACCTCAAATACACCCTGATGAAAAGGATTTATATTTCAGTCAAATCTTGAGGTTGCTACACCCACCCGGGGGGGGGGGGGGGAGAGACTGGGTATCGGTCTGGGTCTGTTGTCCCCAGCCCCTGGATCAAGGGGGGCCCAAAAGGGGCCTTCTAACCTTTAAATAATCTGCTGGCATGATTTGTCATATATATTTGTGAAAACTTTAAATAGTATTTGTGAATCACATAAAAACATGTTTGTTGTTTATCTTTCTGATTTTGACATTGCGGTTGAAAACAATTTTACTTTCCCTCCCTGTAATGCAAAATATGGTTTGGTCTGCTTCTTTAGCACCAGTCAAACATACTCACGGTCTTACAATGCCGAAGAAGCAGCGGCCAGTTTTTCAGCAGATCTTTGTTAAATATGCATCGTATGCGTCTAAACTTTTAAAAGCTTCAAACTTTCAATTCGAGAAAATTTTGCACACACCAGCACATGTATTTACATGTTTGTAACAGTTTTTTACCTTGTAAATAAGCTGTAGGGTTTAGTCTGTAATGCTTCTGATGTGGCTTTCTTTAGGTTTTTAGTGGAATAGTACAGATTTGCCATAAGATTTCTTGCATGAGTGTCTGAAAGTGAGTGTCACGCCAGATGGGTGAGAGCTGGCAGTCGTGTTTAAACTTCTCACATGTGTATCCAGATGTGGTATGAACTAGATAGTTCGTGAATTGTAATTCTTTTTTGACCAACAAAATGGCAATGAACATCATGAAGCGGGCGGGGCTTGGAAATCATTTTGTCCTCAGGCATGACTAATAATACACACGGCGGGCCTGCATCCACCTATATCCACGAGTGTAAATGGAAGAATACAGTCAGGCTTGTGATGTGTTAAAAGCCATTTCCAATGAAGGGAGGCAGCGACTCGTTGAATTGATTTACGAAGGGATACTTCCTTATAAGTAGCATCATGGTGGAGCCATGGTGGCAGTATCTAGAAAATACTATTGTGTTTTTATAAATAAAAATATTATTGCAATAAGGTGTTTTTTCTGCATGCATACTAAGTTTTCTGAAACTCTAAACTGTGTAAATAACTTGGAATAAGGGACTGTGCCAAGGAATTAAATCATTAAACAAAAAATGCACATGAAGCATCACTCTGGGTCACAAAGCTGTGGAGCAAACTCTCTGTAGCAGAGGCAGAGAGGAAGGTCTTGTAGGCCAGCAAGGCACTAAGCCTCTGAAAATGTAAAAAATATAAAATATTTTAAAAACGTATTGCAAAATTCGTCCAAGCATGTAAAATAATTAATCATTAGTTTGTTTTAGTTTATAAGTTATAATTTATACCTTTATTAAAATGTATTACGAAGTTGTATGATGCAATAAGCAGCTGAGTGAAGCTTAATAGCCAGGAGAGACTTTTAGCTTGTCTCTGAAGAATGTGTTGTCCGTGCCAGATGTTTGTTTGTTTGTTTACTTGCTGTAATTGCAATGAGGAGGCAGAGCCGCAGCCTGCTTCAGCTACACAAAAGCCTGTGTTTCATTCTCACTAGAACCATTGCATTGTCACGTCAAACTGAATGATAGCTGGAGTGAGCGAGCTACTGGCACAAAAACTGAAATTTTGATATTTTTCATTAGTTTGCATCCCCAGGTGGTATTAAATATGGCTCTGTTTGGAGGTGGTTGTGGAGAATGTGGAAGATGTTTGATTTGGTTGTCAGTTGAACTGCAGTCTACTTCTGAGTATGTAAAACCGCTTTAATAATTTCAGTGTTGTCAGGATTATAAACAGAATGTGAATTTAATAGATGTTTACTGCAGATGGATAGATATAATATTAAGTGTCAAATGACCATGATTGGGACTAAATATGAATGAAGTGAAAATATGGGCAATAAATTGTTTTTTTTTTTGTTGTTGTTTTTTAAACAGAGGGTGATGAAGGATCTTGTTGGTGCAGTGTCAGGGGACATGAGTTAGCGCTGAGCCAAAATTGCATTTAATTAGGAAAAATGAATGCATGCAGGAATTGCTTGTCGACCATCTGATATACAGCATTTGCCAGGCTTGTTACTGTAGATTCTGTGAGCAAAGTTGAGATGTAGCAGTGCTTCAATGGTTCATTTTACAAGATCCATGGAACCCCGGTGACGCTTCAAATTGTACCACAAATATAACACATTCCGTCAGTAATGGATGGAATCGTGGCCTTATAAATTACATCAAAACAGGCTACAAAACCATCTGAATGCCCTGCCTTGGCTGATTATGGGGCTGGACGGTTCAGTGGGAAACATGATAACATGTTTCAGGAATGTAAACCAGAATTCTCAAAAAAATCTGACAGAACAATACAATAAATTGGACCTTATAATCTTCCGTGACTTTTCATCGTAAACTCTCTGCATATTAAATATGTATGATTCTCTTTTGTCATGCTAAAAGTACAAAGAAACATCACAATGAGTAACATGATCATGTGTTTAGCTTTTATGCAGTAAATAATATATCCAAGCAATTTAGGTGAAATTACTTGGTCAAGGTGTATTTGATGCGTCTCCATCGCATCCTGAGGCCTTGAGGTTGCCACCCACAAGTTTAATTATCCCACATACAAATTAGCTGTTAATTCTTTGCGCAGTAAACCTTAGATCACAATTGTAGGTTCAATCTGCTTTGTTGTTGGTATAATGTTATCTGAAATGTATTTTTTCCTTCCTCAAAGTAGGTCAGGCATTGTTCACTGTTAAAAGACGCCATAAAGAATTTATTACCATTGCCGATGACCAAATGCAGTCTTCAGAACTTGCGTTGATAATTCAAAAGAATCGGTTGCTACTTGGAATCTGAGATTTCCTGACATATGTGATGAAATCTGGGAAGTCACCAGTGTGACTAATAGAGCTACCAGCGTCCTCCTGCTGATGATAAATGTCAGGCTGTTAGCACAGAACGCTCTTGGAGTCTGCTTTCTCTTACGATGGCTCATTTTCCTTGGAATATAATCCATGTCTAATAGGATACATGTAAGACTCTGAAGCATTTCTCAAGAATTGCTTTGAAAACGTCCTGAGAACTGAGGTTCGTCTTGTTGTGGCAGACGGCACTCTTCACATGGCTGCGGCTGAGTAATATGTTTTTTGCATGAATGACTTTTTAATATTTCATCTTTTTTTCCCATAAGTGTTGTGGGTAGTTTGATACTTAAGGACACGGCCCGTAAGCTACTGGTTTGCATCCCCAGTGGAATCCTGTTGTAACCTTGACGTATCCTGAATTGCTCCAGTAAAAAAAAAATTAAAAAATGACATTATAAATGGGTAACATTGTAAATCGCTTTGAGGGGAAAAAAGTGTCACCGGTGCGGTATATTAATGCTCAAATTCATCAGAGAAAAACCTTTATTCTGTGTGTTAAATACCTCTTACGAGAATTAATGATTTAGATTTTTAATCTATATACTGACTTTGTTCCCCCGTTTCAGAGGAACTGCTGTTTGACTTTAATTACTTTTAATTTAACATATCTTTTGATATATTTTTTTGTCTAAAACAGCTTATGCCATCGAGTAGGAAATTCTTTTTTCAGTCAGTTTAAAAATTAATTTTTAGTTTGATGAGGCTGGTGTCAGTTAATGAAGGCAGCAGTAGGGCGACGCTTTCGAACCCGCACAGAGAAGTACTGCTGTAAGCTTCCCTGCCTCTCCTCTCTCTCCATACATATATACGCCTCTGTGATTTTTCATTTTTCTACAAATGCGTTTTGCTTCCAATATTAAATACATAATGCATACCTTTATTTAAGAGGTTACTGGACCAGCTCAGCAGGTAACTGTCTTCACATGATCACGTGTTTAGCTGTTATGTAGTAAATAATCCAGGCATAGGGTTTGGATGTTCTCTCCATGTCGCATGGCTTTTCTCCTGGTACTCCAGTGAGCGTTGCACTACTTCTGATTGCCATCCAGGCTGTTCCTGGTCCTTGTTCCCTGAGCTACCTGACATCAGCTCTCCCTCCCATGACCCAGTACTGTAGAAGTGGTCAGAAGATGCATGGATATGGTTGAGTAGGATTGCACCAAAAGATTTTTATACATTTATTTAATCATGTTGTATGTTCTTATTTATCTTAGAAGTAAATTTCTGCTCCACTTCATACTGGATATCTATGAACTTTAAAATGTAGGTGCTTGAAAAATAATCCCTTCATATATTGTTAAATTTACAATTTAAGATCAGATTTTGGTTTCTAATCCTCATTTCTTTGTCCTTCACACTGTAGCCCAGCACTTATTTTCACACCCTCCTGCTTATTTGCCATTTTCGTAGACCATTGCTTCCGTCATTACCCTGTAGAGACATCAGTCTCTGCTAGGGTATTTCCCCATAGCTGTTTACTGAAGAAAACAAATGGGCCTGTTCTGAGCAGTGTTCGGTGAAACATTGGGTCAAATCAGCAGCTATTATTTTAACGCCGCTCGTTTCCTGAGTCTTTCTGATGTTCCTGGGTCTGTCTCTCCCTGCCGCTCCCCGCCAACCCTTAAGCGCTCATTTGGCAGTCAGTCACGGAGAGATTGGACCCAAGCCAATGTTTTTTTTCCCCTTGATTTGTGTTTGAATGTCAAAAGGTAATTTTCAAGCTGTTGCTGACTTCCATGTTTATTTATATAACGTATTATTTTTTTAAGGCATGGGATAATTTAACGTTGTTTTATATAACACAGGCGTAGAAAATATATCTGAAGCCTACAGGAGATTGAGATGTGTGTGTCTTAAATGTTGGTGAAAGTAATTGGAAGCATTATTATTATTATTATTATTATTATTATTATTGCAGTGAGATTGTTTGCAGCTTTCCTACACATTACTATAAAATAATAAGTTAAATAATAAAACAAATATGATAAAATAGAGTGCGTAAAAAAGGTTGTATAACTGGTTGAAAATGAGCTGACTGAAGCAAAGCCGTGCCGAGTTTCGATCGGTAATTAGCTTTGGATGTTAAGCACAATGTCTTATTTTGCTTCCAAATCACATTCAGAGCATTTCAGTATCTGTGTCATCATCAGTGTTCTCGTGGGATTGCCGTTTTGCATCTGTTACTTATCAGGAATTTCTGATTTGGTTTAATCTGGATTAAGCAGTCATTTAAGGTCATCTTTTATCAAAGCAGTTCTTATTGACTCAAGACCAGATGAATTATGTCGTTACCGTTGTTAGAAGTATGTTATAAATTCTTTTGTTATATGCATCATAAATGTGTTCTTCTGCTGAATTTTGGCCTAACCCATGTATTGTTACCAAATTTCTTAAATAAAACTTATATAAAAATATATAAATAATTATATAAAAAAATAAAAATATATATTATTGAGAGGGTGGCACAGTGGTGCAGTTGAGTTTGCATGTCCTCTCCATAACATTTTGGAGTTTTTTGGAGATACCAAATTGCCTGTAGATGTGCATGTGTGTGTGACTGGTGTGTGTGCGTGTGTGCGCGTGTGTGCGTGTGTGCGTGCATGCGTGCACCCTGTGATGGGTTGGTGCCCCATCCTGAGTTGTTCCCTCCATTGCTTCCATAGCTCTGAACCCCCCAAAACACTCAGTAGGACAAACGGATACAGAGGATGGATGGATGGATGGATGGATATATTGACTGTTTTCCCATTTCAAGATTAAAAAACAAAGCTTCTGAAAAGCAATTTGTAAGTTCCGAACTCACCAAAAGTTTAATTGAGACTGAGCAAAATTGACAGTAGCTACTAATTTATTCATTGACTTAAGTGCTGAAGTTGAAGGGTAAAATTCATTTTTGATGACATTCATTGTAATTATCCAGACCTCTGCTCAACACGAGAACAGCGATCAGGAGGAACAATATGATGCTATTAAATTAGAAGAATTCTGTTTGTTTTTATTATTGATTTTAATAGAATAGCAAAAGCACATTGACACAACAAAACATTTATACTTGTGTGCCCATTATCTATACATTAGCTCTGTTTGCTTGTTGATTAAATTTTCCACACTCAGAAATATGCAGTTTAAAATCTGTAAAAATAAATCATAATGCTTTAGCATTCAATGTAAGTTTCTAGAGCAGTAGCTCTGTCGGTTTCTGTTTCCCTGGGGTGTAAAGGCACGCATCACCCAAAAGGAATTCAGGAGGTGTCTGTCATCAACGGGGGTGTCGTAAGTTCTCTGAATGCAGCATGTCAATCGCCTATAGCATATATCCCTGAAAGAGCAGAGCAGGAGAACAGAAGGGCATGAGATCTCAGCCCAAAACAGTCTATTAATACAGTGTCAGCCTTAGTGAAAAGAATCCGAGGTACACCTTATCGCCACAGGCTCTGGAACAGGGGGCTTATGAAACGGATATAATAGTGTATGTTTGAAGGCAACAGTTAGATAACTAACACAAAGTGTCACTTTCAATAAATTCTTCAGACATACTATTAAAAAACTGCCACTGTCCATTGCCTGACGAATGTTTCAGCTGCACAGCAAACAGAGAAAATTAAATACTTAAACTTGTGTCAATTGTCTATTTTGTCTTAGTTTTCGCTTTCACCTAAAGGGTTTCGGATGGCATGTTCAGAAAGAAAGAATTATGAACATTTTGGCATAAAAACCTAGTTGTGTTTGCCAAGAATGCAAATCTTGGCTGAAATGGTTAACAGCACACAAATAAATCTTCTTCATTCTTCTCAAATGGTCACCTCACGCCTCAAGCTGGGTTGTGATCCAGACTCAGAAGAGGGATTCTCAGAAAGAGGCCCATAAATGGAGGAAGGCAGGGCTCTCCTAGGAGAGATTAGCACATGTTTCCTCTAAGAAGAGGGAACTCTGAAAGGGAGGTGTCCTGTCAGTATGATACATCACGAGCAAGATTTCCAAAACACTGCAGTGGATAGATTCAACACTCATTGTTTCATTTATTCATGTGTTAAAGAATAATGACTTTGCAATGCACACTGCAATTAAAATTGTATGTTTAACTGTGTGTGTGCAGTTGTGGGTATACAGTGCTCACAGGAAGTCTTCGCATGTTTGCTTAATTCAGTAAAAATATTCCAAATTTATTGGTTTCATGACAGAAATAATTACTTTACTTGGTAATGCTTTACATTAACTGCACCGTCATAATGCATTCATAGAACAGTCGGTGCACCTTCATAATGCATTCATAGAACAGTCGGTGCACCTTCATAATGCATTCATAGAACATTAATAGGCAGCATGTAAGTATACCTTATCCTAACATACCTCAACAACTTCAATATACCTTAATAACAAACATTATATGATTATAAAGTTTGTTATCATATAATGTTCGTTATGAATGTATATTAAAACTGTTAAGATATGTTAGGATGTTGTGGTATATTTACATGCTGCATATGAGTATTCTATAAATTCATTATGAAGGTGCAATGAATGTTTTACGAATGCATTATACAGGCATTATGAAGGTGCAGTTAATGTAAAGCCTTACTCTTTATTCATTTGTTTACAAAAAATATATATCACGTTAGCAACAAACAGTAGATTTTAAAACAATTTCAAGTAGCAATAAATTGAAAATTATAGTTCTAAACGATCCGTTCTAAGTTAAAAAGTTCAGTGACAGGCAGTCAAATTAGGGACTTTTCAATTAGTAACACCTTTGCAATAAAATAAAACACCAGACTTTTGTGTTTAGTATCCCTTTGGGAACTGCTGGCTACAACTGCAGTTAGCACCAAAATGGCAAGAACAGAACAGAGTTGAATGAAAATTATGACACTTAATAGAAAGAAAATGTCTGCGTGGAAGATATGTGCAGATATGTTAAACATTGCTTGTCAATTTATTTTTGTTATGAAACAAATTTGCCACATTTTTACAAAATTTAGCAAGTGTCCCGATACACTCTGTGACCACTATATATTATTGTAATACTAATTTGAATGTATTAATAGTTTAAAGTACACTGAAATCAATTTAGTATAGTATTTGCATATTTGTGTACAACTGAGCAAACTTTATGTAGATACATTAAATTAATTATTTAAAATTACTTAGCAGTCCAGCTTGAGTTTTAGTGATTATGTGGGGGGGGGGGGGGAGGGGTCACACTTACACTCGCCGCTTTATTAGGTCCGCCTGCATAGTTTGAGCTGGAGTCTATTTTGCCTTCCGAATACCCTAATTCCTTCATGCCATGGATCCTGCTGGAACGTTTCCTTATACAGTTTGGCTACTGTATTTTTGCTCTTGTAGTCTGACTTTTAGCTTTGATGAGTCTGGCCTTTCCTTTCTGACTGCTCTCAGTAATAAGGTACCTTCACCTACAGAACCTCTACTGACCAGATCTTTTTCATTTCTTTCACCATCCTCTGTATTCTACACGCTGTAGTGCATAAAAATCCCCGGATAGTGCTTATTTCAGAGATGCTGGAGCCTCCCTCTCTGGCACTGATAATCACAGCTCGTCTGGGTTGCTTAGATCATGCATATTGCCACTTAAAACCTTGTCGAACAGTAACTGAACCTGTTGACTCTGTGTGCGTGCTTTATGTATTGAATCACAGGAATCTCTGTCGGAGCAGGCTGTCAGCATTTACGTGCACCTAATAAAGTGGTTGCTGTGTGTGTGTGTGTGTGTGTGTGTGTGCGCGCACATGCATGCATGCCTGTGTATATGAATTTGCATCTCAAAGTGAAAAAGGATGAGTCTACTATATCCACACTCTTTTTTAAGAGCGCAGAAAAGAGTAGGCAATTTATAAAACTGTCATGTACTTCACTGTGATATTTATTAAACCTCTCTATACTGGAAATTTCCATATACTTTTTTTCTCCTTTGTTTCTCCAAAGGGGAACAGCCTTATATTTATTTTTATTATTGTTTCAGTTTGACGTAAAAGATAAAATGTGTAGTTAATTGGTTTATTGTTTGAGCATTAAGGGCTACATCCTCAAGTATTAAACCACTGCTAATATATTTGTTGTAAGACCTCAGCTTTGAATCACTAACCAGTGACAGTTACTTTATTCTTTCCCAGAAGACAGCCCTTAATGTTTTATAATCTTTAAAAAATTAAAGTTGCTTAAATCGTCAGTGTGTTTTTTCCTCGACCTACCCCTGGAATATGACTGTGATAGGTGCTGACTTCAGCTTGGCCTATTGATCTCTCTCCCAGCATCCACTGGGAGATTAGAGCACTGGCATGTGCTGTTATTAACTCGCAATCCAAATAGAACTCTATTTGATTCATTCACCAAAGACTGGATCCCTGCAGGCTGCTCATGGCTGGCAGCTGACACGTTGGTGACCACTGTGCGCGATTCTGCAGAGGAGAGAGCAGGGTCATTAGTCTATGCAAATGAAAAAGGAAGCAAACTGTCCTTTGGATTTGCTGCTGTAGTGCATATGTACGATGTTCTAATTTAACACCAAATTAACAAATTTAATTTGCTGTTAAATGTGGCTGTTGAAACGTTTTCTAAGAAGTTCAAGATCAAGTTAAGCATCATATTCAAGTTAATTATCATATTCCAACTATTAAGACCCATATCTACTTTTTTCAAATGAATCCGTAGAGTGCACTGATACTGACATAAATCGTTCACCTTTGAACACCCTTGTGCTGTCCTTGTAAAAGAAAAAAAAGACGCCTCCCCACTTGGTTGTGATTACGTGATAGTGTCTTGATTGGCCTGCAGCACTGTCAGAAATGTATTTGTAGAAGATGATCTGGTGTTCTTGCTCTAAGGAACTGTTTTTCATGGGAGTAGTGAGAGACAGAGTCCGGAGTTAAAGCAGTATGTGAAAACCTTGTCCGTTTTCTTGTATTTTGGTCTGGATTGCAGACCTGTCTCGGGATATTCATTTTAAATTGAACAATGAACAGGATGTGTAACAGTGATACTAGTGTTATATTTGCATAATTTATTCATGATTAGTGTTTAAATTTTACTTAGTCAGACAAATAGAACTTGAAGAATACCATAAAAATAATTAATTCCATGTTGATAAAAATTGGAATTATTTTGTAACAAGAAGCATAGTCAGAATGATCTTTGGACCCATGTTATCTGCTGAAAGAGTCAAAGAGAGAGCTGGACCAACATCCCTTATCAGCCTGCTGTCAACCAGCCTGTTTATTAATTACTGCGGTAAGGACCGTGGCTGTCTCCTGCAGGTCTGACTTTGAAATTTAAATGTAACCAAATAGTATAACCAATAGCAAAGCCGACTTATTTAAGTTGTTTTCAGAAATACTGCCACATTATATATGAAGTATAAGATTAGTAACTGCTACGTCTATCCCATTTCATGGACTTATGTGAACTTGTGGGCCGGGTTTTAAATGAACATCGATACAGGCATTCCTCACTCACTGGCCCTGTGTGCTGGAACAGAAATGTCATAATCTGTCAGGGGAGGTCAGTGATAGGCCAGCAATCACTGTAACAGGGCAGAATAACTTGGTTGTGTCTGTTGTCTCTCTGTTTTAGGTTGGAGCCATTAGGTTACAGGAAAATTGCGATTTGAACTCCATTCCAAACATGCTTTTAATAGCACTTTTCTGGTGTTTTTTTCACTCTGCACTTTCCTTCAATCCACTGAATGCATTGATCCTCCCGGGCGAGGCCCAGGCTTTCCGCTGAATGTTCCCTGCAACCTGCGTGGGGCCACTCACTGAATATGCCCTTTAATTTGTCTGAGGACCTACAATGGTGCTAACCGCCGTGTCACCGCTCTGTCACCTCGGGGGCTAATGCAGTCTGTGCGCCCAGTGACATCTCCTAATCTCACACTTAAGATCTGACCCCGCGGCCATCAGACGCAGACGAGGGGGTTAGCTGTGACAGCCGCCATCTCGTCTGGGGATGATAGTGTTTTTTTTTTCCTCATTTATTTGAAAAATACAAATTCTCTCCTGTCCCACAATCATCTGTGTCTGATTATAATAACCTTTGATGTTAAGAAGCAGATGTTTTAATAAATATACCAAATGCTTGGAATTTGTTTTTATATTTTATATTTGACTTACTGCACTGCAATTCTAGCACTGTTTGTTTTCGCTTGTCTTTTTGCTCTGAACATGCATTACGCAAAGTCAAAACAATCTGAAGAATATATGTGCCCAGTGTGCTAGTTCATCAATGGAATCCCTATAAAATGCTGCCAAAACATAATCATAGAATCAGACGTGCTGTCAGTATGGAAAATGCAGTTTTGTGAATTGCTGAAATATTTTCTTCATTTAATTGTGTGCCTGTACATATCCGTGGTGAGCTCTTCCAAGATCTGCTTTGATGGTTTATAGATCATCATCCTTGTGCTCGTTGCACAGTACATAACTGCGGGAGGATCTCAGCTACCTTGTTAAAGCTAGTTAATGGATTACAGACTTAATCAACCAGAGCAAGTTGTATGGCTGAGTGGATTAAGGGACCCATTGGAAGGGACTGTTTAAGCATAACTAAGAACACATTGATGCCAAATTTTTCATACAATTAGGAGAGGACTAACTACTCTGGGGGCCCTTTGCTGACATGGCCAGGGGGTTCCAAAGTGGGCCATTTCAGTTATTCTTTAGAACTGAGAGAGAAACAAGAGTGAACTGAAACAAAAGAACATCAATAATATGCTAATCAAAGTACGGGGAGCCAGAGGTAAAACTTACCAATCAGTGTGGCCACTGACTGCGGGGGAGGGACTGGATCAAGGGGGCCCAAAAAGGCCTTTTAACCTTTAAATAATCTGCTGGCATGATTTGTGAAAAATACATATTTGTGAAAACTTTACATAATATATTGGAATCACATAAAAGCTTGTTATTTTTCATCTTCCTTATTTGCCTTGACATCGTTGTCGCAACCAATATTGCAAAAAAAAATGGTTCGGTCTGATCTTTTAGTGCCAGTCAAACAAACTGGCAGTCTTCTCAAAAGCACAGTAAAAGCAGCAGCCACATATTTAATTTTTGAACATACAGACGCTCCTCTACTTACGAACGTTCAACTTACGAACTTGCAGACATATGAATGAAGAGGACTGTAAGTCCAAATTGTGTCCCGTTTTCTGTCCGCAACATAAATTTTTTTTTCCTGCGCTCCAGTTCCGCCTAGTACGACTTCTGGCCGCTACTCCCAGCATCCTAGTTCTTTGTACCTGCGTATACCCTTAAAATGATGTTGAATAATGACTTACGAACATTTCGTTATGAATGGCCATTCAGAACGTATCTCGTTCACAAGTAGAGGAGCGTCTGTATTTTTGTTAAATGTACCTGAGATGCTGGAGAGGTGATAAACATAGAATAAGATCTCATAGATTTTCAGCAGACCCAGACAGATTCAATAAGCCGCTTGCGGTGGTCCGGCAGGAGAATCAACAGCCCACTGAATACAAGCGTCTGTGTCTTATTTATGTATGGTTTTTGTATGATTTATTAAAGCTAGATTTGTTGTCACCTTTTTACGTGTTCTGAACCTGTTTAAGGGCAATTCTAAGGGAATTTTAAGTAAAAATGGAGCATTGAAGTAAAATTATGACTTATTATATCATGATAATTATCGATTTCATTTGATATGAAAAAATTATCAGAAAAAATTTTACCCTGCCCTTGGCTGATATCAAAAATTCAAAATTAATCTACACACAATTATTTTACCTATGTACTGTATGCCATTAGATATTGCAGCATTAATAAGGTAAGGACAAAACAAGTCCTGTGTACATGACCAGCCAGAAAACAGGTGTATGCATCTAACCTTTTATAAGCTTTAAACTGCTTATGTGTGTATTGTGCTAGACAGCTGATAATGTGAACTAGACAGCTGATGACGTCATAATACAGGTCGGGGATGTTGCCCACGCGTCAATGGTACGAAAAGACGCCTCTGTAACAAGTACGGGTCACGTATACCATATACCACTCTTAGTATTGCAACTTCATCTTGTTTTTTCTTTTGTTTTTAATTAATGGTCAAAATGATGAGGGGGTGTGTGGGTTTGGAAATCATTTTGTCCCTGGGCACTAGCGAGATACATGGTGGGCCTGCTGATCAGGGGGAGCTGGGAGTCCTGTTGGTAAAATTTTCCAAACACGGCAGGGGCGGGGTATTGACCTGTCAGATCGATCTGCCAAATTTAAGACGCTTAACCCTTTCCTCTTTAGCTGTGGCCCCAGGCTGTAGCCTACGATAGCCTACGCCGTACTCCGCCTCTCAGGCTAAGGTTACTCTTAAATATCTGCATACGTTCATTTAATTGTGTTCTCTCCACGTCTGTTCACAATTTGTCTACCGCACTAGTGGGAGAGTTTCAAAGACGCAGGAAATGTCATGTTAGTCTTGTATCTTTGTGCTGTTTTCTTCTCTACTACTTTGTGGCGGTTTGCTTGGCAGCGAAACTACTGATAGCTTACCGCTGGACGGGAGGCAACTCTGTCTATCTGTAAAACTGTTGTTAAAGATGTAAATAACAGAAATTTCTAAAATTTAAATGACAATATTATGTTATATCCTTAAATGTAACTTCTGGAATTCCGTCTTCATGCGGCCCCTAGTTCCTGGGGGCCCCAGACGGCTGCCTACATTTGCCTTATGGTAAGTCCACCGCTGCTTATAATTATGGGTACCAGCTCATAGGGGTTAGTATAGATGGAACTTATTTCATTGCTGTTAATGGATTGCAAAAAAATAGCAAAGGTTTTATTTAACCTAGGAACTCATCGTGGATTTTATTTGATTTATTATTTCATTCAAGTTTGACAGGATGTTTAGTTGAAGGCATTTTTTAATGAATTGGGCTCATAATGTCAGGCATGGATGATTATCGCCCTACAGGTTAAGCAGCCCTTGGGAGTATCTGACCTGTCAGGCTGTGCTGACAGTGCTAATGAATCAAAATCCCTGACCTTTGACAGTCACGTTCATTCTGCACGGCTGTGGTGTACTGTGGGCATTACAAAGTTGTCCTAGAAAGACTCGTGTATGAAAAAGCAAGGGTGACCGCCGTGATATGCACAAGGCTCATTTGTGCTCCATTAAAAACAGACACCTTAATGTGGTCATAACTGTTGACAAAATAAAAACGGCTCGCACATCCCTGCGGTATTACTGACATTTAACATTTAGAGCATCAAGCCATTTGAAGTCATGTGCAGATAAGAGTCGGCTCTGGTCAAGCAATTTATGGGGAACCTTGAATTATGGCAATGAAGGATACTGTGGCTTTGCCGTCTTCAACAAGTGGAGCTGCAAGGTTAATTGACTTTGCTCTAGAAAAGGTCGTTGTTGTTAAAGCCAGCCCATTTACAGCGGGCAATCTTCCTTTTGTCCCGAAACAAATGTGATTTTCAGCTTGAATTAGCATCTGAAACGCATTTTCCCTGCAAATCTCAATTTCGCATTTGGGCATCGTTAATTTCTGAAGACAGCAAGCAGTCAATGTGGAGAGAGATGTAGCCTTTAGTGCCAATATAGCTTTGATTTCCGTTCTTCACTCTTCTCTCAACTTGGCTAGAAAATAAAAAGCTCAGTAGATACGGATGTCCACCTCATTTTCTGCAAATTGTCGGAAGGCGCTAATACTTGGAAGGACATTATTCCTTTTATAAATTGCATTGAGAAATATTATATATACCTTGTACATTTAAAAAATCTTAATGTAGTCACAAACCTTTAAACATCAAGACCAGACAGTTCTGCATTCATTCTTTGACTGTATGTTTTATATGGCATTGAGTCGAGTACAACAGCTGGTATCTGCAGTATCCCGTACCGAACATTACAAGTCAACGTCAGGGATCATATGCAGCTCATTCCAGCTGACTTCTTTAGGTCCACCTATGGTCCTGTTCTCCTGGAGGCCCAGACCTACCTTGGATTTATATCTGCATTTATATCTCTTATATCTCAATGGGTTTATTTTGGGAAAAAAATAGCTAGTCCTGTTCTCCAGTCTCTGTAATCAACAATGTTTTCAAAGGGAAATTATATCACTTCTGAGCTTAAAACGTGTTTAGCTTTTTAAAAATGAAGCTAAAATATTGATAGCCACCAAAGTGAAGTGGCATTAAGCTATTGTAGAGTTATTTAGTGTACAGTTATTTTTTATCAAGAACAAATTGTTATTCAATTTTTATTTTTTGCGAAAGAATTTTGTGATCAGTAGTTCCGTAGTACCAGTCAAAGGTTGCAGGATGCTGAAATTTTTGAAGTTTTAGCGTTATTTAAGCAGTTCAAGTCCAGTGAATAACTTGAAATGGTGCAAAGTTCATTCCTAGAGTTTTAAAACTCCTAGAGGTTAAAAATTAGTTTAGGTTACACGAAAAGTGAAAAATTATAGTTATAAAAAAGGCATTTTCAGGGAACAAGTAATAGGTATAGGGTTAGTGTGGAGATGGAAGTAGATTAGCCTTGATGCAAACAGCTACAGGTGCCCCCGCTTTGTTGATTACATACAAACCCTCAGGGTTATACCGTGTTACTACTCCCTCTGTAGCATTATTTGCACCATATTGCACTGCAAGAAGCAGTATATTGCCGTAATGATGATGGGGAGATGCAATTAACAGAGGAAGACAGACAAACCATTATAACCATACTACGTTTTTAAAAAGTGTATATTTAAAAGAAACAAGTATTGGGTTAACAACTGGCAGGTTATGAACAATCGAGTCAAAAAGCAGAATGTCTCTCCATTAGAAAAATGGCAGATAAAGCCAAGGTATCAGTGAGGACCGCGTCCTACACCAGCAAGGAGCCAAGGAAACTCTGACAGGGTGAAGAGACTGACAACTGGCACAGAGTGTCTGGCACCCTGAACTAAAAGTGGTAGCAGAGCATTTTTGCAGAGCCATCCAATACCTACTGATCTACGCCTGTTTGGTCAGGCGTTCATACTACAGCATGATAATGACCTGACCACCTCCAGACTATGTCAGAGCACAAAGAACAAGGTTTCAAATCATGGAATACAGAGTCTCCAGACATAAAGCCCCTCAAGCTGAATTGGGATGAACTGGAGAGAGAGGTGGCAGCAAAGCAGCCTAGACGTGCAACACATCTGTGGGAACTTCTGCTACAGCTGTGGAACAATGTTTAATCTCTATTGTAGAAAGAATGTCAAAGGTATGTTTAACTGTCATATCTGTAAGAGGTGCAGACTTTAAGTAAAAAATTAGATTAAATAGTGTTAAATGACTTATTAAAAAAAAATCTACAATTATTAGTTCTAGGCTTTAAATTCAAAGTAAACTGAGACATTGAGCTGCGTACATTTCAATAAAACTAGACAAATTGAGGTGTTTAAAAAGTAGTGTACATATTTCATCATTCAGAATCGGGGCTGTAAGATCAAAAGCAGGGAAAATTTTGTGAAAACTAAACAGGTTTGATACCTTGTGAGGGTTTTTCTGTAAAAAATCACCCCTGACTACATCCAATGATGTTCGTTTTTACAGTATTCAGGTCTTGAGGGATAAAATATGTCAAAACTCACACCGGTGAATTAAAAATGCTTATTTGTTTGTATAAACTGGTAACTGGTGTTACATAAATGGCATACTGAGCAAATATGTATTTATACACAGAAATTAAGCAGCTTTTAGTTGACAAGTACATAAGAACTTTTAAGTATGAAAGATACATGCAAATGTGCTTAATTTGATTCTGTTTAGATGGATAGAGCTGTTTCCGCAAATGCCTGGGGGTAGATAGTCCAAATGCTGTGTGACGCATCTACAGCACACACTGCCAGTTAGGGCTTTGCAGTGAGGAAGGATCACTGACATTTTCCATGTTCACTCATCCAGTGCTGCATCACAGCTAGTCTGCAGTCTGTCACATTTGCTTAAACTGCATGTATATTGATGGGCAGAAAGCAGTGACCACAGACACACACACACACACACACACACACACACACACACACACACACACACACAGACACACAGACACTCACGCACACACAGACATACATAGGCACAGACACACACACACACACACATAGACTCACACACAGACACACACACACATACAGACACACACAGACACACACACACGCACACACACACTCACACACACATAGACACACGCACACACAGAGACTCGCAGCTCACACCCAGCCAGGCACTGACCCACAGCCCTGAGCATCATAACCCCAAGGCTGCACTTAATGATGTTCTACAGTATAGTTATGAAAAAAAGAATCTTCAGGACATACATTTAACTTCTTAAAGCATATAATAATTTCCGGCATCGATAAATTTCACTTCATTTGACTTTGGGTGCTTTAGTTTTGATCTCCCCAACTACAATGAGTATACAAAGTCTACAGCTCCCCGTTAAGATGCCAGGTTTTAGTGACATGAAATATAGAACCCAGAACTCTTTCCACCTTTAATGTGAAAATGCAACCTATACAAATAATAGAACAAAAGAGAAATAAAGGACAGAAACCATTTAGTGGAAAAAATAACTTAACAACTTACAACTACCTGGTTGTATGAGTGTGCATACTCTTATAACTAAGGATGTGTTCAGAATCAACCAATCACATCCAATATCATATTAAACAGTAGTTGGTGTTCACCTGCCATCAATTATAGTGACTCTGATTGACCCCATGTAATGTTTAGCTGGTCCTGTAGGTTTTTTCTGGCATCTTCTTGTTTGCGTCCTACTGCAAAGAGTTTTCAGTGTATGAACAGGATCTCATTGCTGAAAGGTATCGATAAGGAGAGGGGTACAAAACATATCCCTGGCTTTGGATACAGCTGAGGACAGTCAGCAACAAGCGTAGGAAATACAGCTGAGCTACTGATCACAAAAGTCTTTTGCAAAAACAAAAACTGAATAATAAGTTGTTCTTGATAAAAATAACTGTACACTAAATAACTCTACAAAACTGAAGCAAAGACATGGAGAAAACTGGTCATGGAGGCCAGCAACAACACTGAAGGAGCTGCAGGAATTTCTGGCGAGTACTGGTTGCTCCTTATATGTGACAGAAATGTCTCTCATTCTTCTTATGTCTGAGCTGTGGAGCATGGGAGTAAGATGGAAGCCTTTCGCAAGGTGTAAACAAGTATCCAGGCCCGGCTAAATTTTGTGTCCATGTGGAAAAATATGTTATAGTCTGACGAGACCAAGATTGAACTTTTTGGCCATAATTCCGAAAGGAATGTTTGGCATAAATACAACACATCAGCGAAAGAATACCACACCCACAGTGATGCATGGTGGAAGGCTGCTTTTATTCAGCCAGAACTGGGGCTTTGGTTATCATGAACATCTCCAAATACCAGCTGATTTTTAATGCAAAACCTTCAGGAATCTGCTAGAAAGTTGAAGAGGAGTTTCACCCTTCAGCATGACAATGCCCGATGCATATCTTCATATTCAACAAAGGAATGGCTTCACCAAAGGAGGATCAACGTTTTGGAATGCTCCAGCCACGGCCCAGACCTGAATCCAGGTGACGATCTGGGGACGACCTGAAGAGGGCCATGCACAGGAGACGCCCTTGCAATTTGATGGATCTAGAAATTTTTTGCATGGAAGATCTACTTTTAAGTCAAGATGTTCCAGGCTGATAGACTCTTACTCAAAAAGACTGAGTCCTTCAAGAATGCATTAGTCTAGAGGTGTACACTATTATGCAACCAAGTCATTGTAAGTTTTTAAAATGTATTTTTTCCCCCTAAGAGGTGTCTGATTTTTCTCAACTTATTTGTAAAAGTTGCAGTTTCACATTAAAAGTGGCAAAAGTTCTGACACAATTTGCTGGTTTTTTTTGCATCACAAAATCTTGCCATTTTAACTGGTGTGTAGACCTTTTGTGTCCCCTGTATATATGTATCCATCTTCTCTTTTCCTGTGTACCTTTGCATGTATGTGTGAGGCTTCAAAACTCAAAATGGGCAGGGTTACTCTGTGCCGTCAATCACTGCTTGATTTAGTCCAATTGGAGCAGAGAAATATATCCAAAACAGATCACATCAGTCAGTGACTGACAGCACACAATTATCGAACCCACTCTGGGTGTCCAAAGCCTGTTTTCCTACTACTGTGTGTGCCGAAATACCCCACACTAGCTAAAATTTAACTTATGCACCCTTACTGTTTTGAACAGGGGTCAAAATATGAATAATTATCTCATTTGTTTTGTACATGCTCCAAGTTTGCCGCAGTTCATAATGTCCAGCTGTGTGAGGCAGTATTCAGGTGAACGAGACACCACATCCCGTTCTGTTCCCTGACTGATTTTTGCTCAGTCTGCTTAATGAGTCATTTTTTTCCCACTGTTTAAACAACATTATTTTACAAAAGCAGGGATGTAATTGACTTGCCTGGAGTTTAATGATCTTTTTCATCATGTCTGGAAAATTAATTGAAGTGGGAGGCTGGTACAGGCTCCTGGGTGTAGGCCGCTGTTGTATCTTTGAGTCGGAGATGCGCGCCTCTCCTTAATAATGTCTCAGGTGACTCATTTCCGCACAGTTCCCCGTCAGCTTGGGCCCGCAGCCGCTCTGCCAGGAAAACAGGCCTGACAAATGGCTCGGTCAGAATTCCTTTGATTAATACTTCCTGCCCATCGTTCATCTGTTTATCGCATCGTTCACATTAGACCCCGTTAACAAGACCTATCCAGGGAGACTGAGGTTGTTTCAGGTTACATTAGGGACAGACTTTATAATCAACAGGTTGCAAAGTGCTGTTAATGTTACAGGACAATTAATGTATCGCCTGATTTATGCAAAAATACTTCAGATGACCTCCTTTTCACATTTATTGTGTTTGTGCTTGACTTATGAAGGCCTGATGTGCACCTATTAAAAATGTCCTATTATCATTATTACATTATAATATTACATTATAATATTATATAAGTGTAACATATTGTTACACTTAGTGACATTTGCAGAATGAAAATGCATGGCCTTGTATGAGTAAAAATGAATTCTGAAGATCTTTCCCTTTTCTATTGTCTTTTCAATTTATTTCTCCATACAGCACAGTAATTTGGAATGCTGACAAGATGATTTCATTTTCCGTAAAGGTAGTCTCTCCACCCCAGAGTGAAAACAACACATCCTTAAATCTCTCAGATAACAAGCTGGTGGCTCCTTCAGGTTCTGTTTGATTGATTGATTGATTTTGTTATTACCGTAGCCTGTAGGTGTCTGAGCTTGGCTTAGGATACATGATGTGAATCAGAGACGTCCAGATCTTTCTTCTGAGACCCAAATTGTTATCTGGGGAAAGTGAGGAGAATGTAAAACAGAAATGGATCGGACCGGGAAACCATGCAGGGGTTTTAGTACTATATTAAAATACAGATTATGGTTGCAATAACCGTTAATGTAATACTTTTGATTATTAACGGACCTACTGTATATCTATACTGATTTATATAGAAGGAATTTCAGCACTTTGTCTCTGTTAGATTTAATTACATCATTAAGTTAGTTGTTGCTGTTATATTCATGTTATATGATTGTTTAGACACTTGGCATTTTTATAGCAACGGTATATTTCTGTCAAATATATATATATATATGTCCAATATGCAATATTAGACAGTAGCTTTTTAGTTTTCTGGCTGTTTGTTAAAGTAGTTCAGGCACCATAGACCTCTGCTGGCACTATGGCAGTCAAGTTTTTGAATTGAGTGAACTTTAATTCAGTACTTTAATCTCCTCCACTTCTGCACTTTTCTGAGGAGGAAAATGAAAGATGGATTTTCTGTATGACACAGCCTGCATCCTTTTTCTTATGTGTCAGTTTTTGTATATGATAGGGTTGCTTAACTTTAGACTTGACACTTTTCTGAAAAGCCGATTTACAGTGACATGTTCCACAATGCAACATGCTATTTTGAATCCAAACAGAAAGCTTCTCCTTTAAGTCTGATCTTGTCAATCTCAAACTTTTCTCTTTTGACAAGCACTTCAACTAGCATCCATGGTCTCAGAATATGGATGGATGGATGGATGGATGGATTCTCTTATTTTCAGCAATACCAGTATTCTGAGCCTTAAGACATTTGTTATTCATAATTCATTCAGCTAAACATTTCAACGTGCTTGAAAAAGCATATTTCTTAAGGATTTTTTGTAATTAGTCATAATCTAAGTCATTGATTTTTTATTCATTTTTTTGCTTTTGGCAGTGGACCAGGGTCAGCACGAGAACTCTGAGCGGTCTGCGGCCACATAGCCCCGTATTCAGCAGGCCGCAATGCACTGTGTGTTCTGACACCTTTCTATCATAGCCAGCATTAACTTTTTCAGCAATTTGGACTACAGTAGCTCTCCTGTGGGATCGAACCAGACGGGCTGGCTCCCCATGCACGTCAGTGAGCCTTGGGACCCCTGACCCTATCACCAGTTCACTGGTTGGCCTTCCATTTTTGTTAGGTATTGACCACTGTGTACCGGGAATACCCCACAAAACCTGGCGTTTTAAAGATGCTCTGGCCCAGGCATATAGCCATCACAATTTGGCCATGGTCACTCAGATCCTTATTCTTCCAACACATCATCTTCAAGAACTGACTGCTCCTTTGCCTGTTATATAATGGCACCCTTGACATGTGCCATTGTAACAAGATAATCAATGTTATTCTCTTTACCTGTCAGTGGTTTTAATGTTGTGGCTGATCGGTATATATTTCGTGAGAGCTGTTTGATTGTAAACTATTCAGGCTTCTAATTTAATCCAGTCTCAAACGAAAGTATAGTTGGAATGGAAATCAATCCCTAGATTAAGGTTCCTGCTCAGCTCAATTCCCTTGTTTTTGTGTATTAAAGCTTGTGTGATTGAGTGTGGTTTTTGTTGACCTTAAATCATTACAATGAACCTTTAATGGAGCAGCTACAAAAGGCAGAGCTACTTCTGTAAAAGCACATTAAGTTAAAATGGCCGCCTGCTGGAATGGTACACGCCTTCAGAGCATCATTTTGCTTATTTACGTTTACATTTGGCTCCACAGCAGCACCATACAGTTATATGCTTAGTAATTATTTTTGTTGCATGGCTATAGGCCTGCCTATAAATTAATATTCCAAATTCATGGCCCTTCTTTTTTTTCTCTTCGCTAGTTGTTTTCTCCAAGACAAATGCCTGTAATTGTAGTTCTATTTTGCCTTAATTAGATGTTACTTCAACGTTTTTAATAATACAATGCTCTTACATTTGCAAAATGTTTGCTCCGGTTTTGTTAAATATACAATGCGTGTATATTTGATTTCAATTTTGTGGCAAACATGGTGGCCTGAACTGATACCAGGTTTTCCCTGGCAGACAATCATGTGGCTAATATAATTTTATTGGAGTAGACGCTGGTCTCACTGATGTTGCTGCTGGTGCGATTGTAACTGACAGGCATTGCTGGGGCAATATAAAGAATAGCCCATGTAACTATTATGTTAACTGGCTGCTGGCAGTACTGAAAGGGAAAAATTGCAGATAAGCGTCAAATGATTATGATGGTGTGGTTAGCATCAAACTCATTGTCCATATTGCGACAGTTAGACAGAGTATTGTGAGGTGAATAAAACTGACCGTTAGAATAAATGGTGGATCTCTTATCTCCAGTGATGAATAGATACCCTTGGCTGCCTTTCATTTTCTTTTCTTTTAATTGCAAATACAATTATGTAGAACATTGTGTGAACGAATTCGATTTTTGTTCCCTTTTTAAAGACCTTTCCTCCAATGCAATGAAAAACATCGGCTGTAATGGAATCAAGGACTAAGCAGCAGAAAAGAAAAGAATCTGGGAGATAAACGCAATGTACATCACTGTGAACATCTTTAGTCGCTCATCGCTTTCCGTACCGTTTCTGCAAGTTTCCTGTCAGTCACGGCTCAACAAAAGATGGAAATTGAGCAAAGTTTAAAGAGATGAGTTGATGATGACGGCGGATGATTAACAGTGCCACATGTTTCATAATGAACTCAGAAATATAAAACCATTTTAACCTTGCCAGGATATAAAAAAACATCCATTTAACTGTGGAGCCCCATTTTTTTCCTTAATTTGGGTCAGGTTAGATTTTGCTTTGAACATGCAATCCAGCCATTTTACATTGATGACTTCAATTACTAGACTAGACTTTCGACCTGCAAATTTAATGGGTCAGTGATCCACTTAAGCTTGCAATTGATTCGTTTGTATTTGGTCAATCAGATTCTTACTTAGAAGGAATCATGTTTTTTGGCTTTTGAGGACACATTTACAGCTATTGGAGAAATGTATTGTAACTTTAACATAAAAAGCATAAATATATAATACTTATTTCAAACACTAAACACATACAAAAAACACCTACAATCACAGTAACATGTTGTAGTAGGTTATAAAAATTACCTTACTAACCTAGTGTATGTGTCCATCATCTAACTCTATTATGGTCATAACCAGGTTAACAATAAGGGACATAAATTATCAGTCGAATAACAGGATACATGTGTCAAGATGCAGACAACTTTTGTCATTTTATCTATCTATCTATCTATCTATCTATCTATCTATCTATCTATCTATCCATTCACTTGACCTACTTTGGAAAATGAATGTCGTGGCAAATTCCATTCAGGTGCAGAATTGGCATGAAATGCATAAGTGATTTGATTTGAAGCATTATGACAGGTGAAAGCTGGATATATTGATAGTGAGGTGTACAGAGAGGATAGATAAAATGAACCAGAAGTAGCAGAACTGTGAAACGTATCATGGTGTAGATTCATGGAAATTATCCAGAATTTGCATGATGCCTTTCTTTCTATATGAAGTGGAATAAGTGTTAGAGGGCCGGCCCCCGGCATAGTCAATATAGGCAAATGCTAAGGGCGCCGTCCATCCAGGGGCCGCCACACCGGCTAGGACCGGTACTGAAGTGTTACCACTTCATTTTAGTTGTGCATGCTGTATATCTTTTGTTAAGCAAAACAAAATCACATTTTGATTTATGATGCCCAAATACTGTGTATTTATGTTACTGTTGTCTACTGCCATATTATTTATTATTGATGATGTCACACGCAGACTTAAATTCAAACCCCCTTCTCTTGCACTGTCCAGTCTTTATGCACTTTTTAAAAACGCTTGTGAACCCCCATTCTTTTTATTGCTTCTTGTTTGTATGTTGCACCGCGGTCCTGGGGGAACGTTAACTTGTGCCACTGTATACCTGGATATGGGCGGCAAAACAATAAAGCCAACTTCATTTAGCTTTTTTTCAAAGGTAATGTTACAAATATCCTTTCTGTAAATATGATATACCTGTTTGTGCTGGAGGACACAAAAATTAGACTTTGAAATTCAGGTAGTCAAACTATCTCTGGAGTTTAGCACGCTATCAAAAATCAGTGAAACTTTTCTTCAAAAAAATCAGTGCTCTGCTTGGAATAGAATGTATGATATGTCAGAACACTGATATCGTGAAAACAGGGCTCGCGTAAGAAACATTAATTTCTTTGGGGATGCTGCTCAGCTCAGATAGGATATACAGCATTACATTCGGATTTATTTATTTGTTTGTTTCTTTATTTATTTATTCATTTCAAAGGCTGTTGATAAAGGTCCATCAAGGAAACTCACTCTCAAGTAGAGATTTGTGGAGAGTTGACAAGTGAAGGGACACAAAAAAATCTAAAGAATTTAAAACAAACACAGACATTGGCTCACACCTTACAAAGCTGCAGATCAGTAACGGAAGTGTGATAGGAAACCCTGAACATTTTTAAGGGCATGTATGAAACCATTATTTCATTCATGATTCATGACCCAAATGAAAGGTCTTTCTGGTCAAAGAGCTCTATATTTTAGATCTGCTTCAATCACTTTACCTTAAATATGTTACAATATTTTTTTATTCTGTTTCATTGGTATCTCTAAGCGTCCTCTCGGTTCTGTACATTGTAATGGAACACCTCTAGTCCCCACCTTCCTTCAGGAACAAATGACATTTAATTGTATATGTTAAGTATTAGGTATATGAATAATGTAGTGTTAATGGACAATAACGACTTAACATTCACATTTTATTACTTCCCGTTTTTTTATACGTATTCGTTTTTGCTGCTGGATTTAGTGATCCTCATTAAATGAGAGATTGTTTCACAACATTTTTATGTGAGCTTCATGAAGTTCAGAAGTTTCCAGTGGGAAAGTATTCAGTCCATTCGTCCTCGAATGCCCTGACATCTCTCATTGTTCTCGTAGCTCTGTTGTGAATTGTTTTCAATTTAACAGTAATCTTTGCAGAATAAATCTGAATTTTGTGCATTGTGCCCCTGCGCAGTAGTAAACTGGACAATTCTGGATCTGGATATTATTACAGTGCTCTAATGTTACTGGCTTTTTTCTCTTGCACTAAGGAAGACTTTGGTGGAGTGTTTGTCCTCTGAAAGCAATAATAATATATGAAGAAATGGGGAATTCATTCATATTATGTTTTTACCTAACAGACAGTTTTTTCTGTGTAAAGAATGGACCTTTTATTAGAGGTCGTATATTTCATTTTCAGCTTAATAAACTGAGGTTATAACATGAATAATTTCTCCTACAGTGGCCCATCGAAACGGTAAAATCTTAAAATATTTAGAATAAATATATAACCAGCAGATAAGAAACATATGATTTATGGAGGTTAGCAGGAAAAGGTTAGTATCACATTTTAATTTCCAGATTAGACTTATATTAGGTTGTTTGAGCTGATACTCAAAGTAATAAGTCTAATCGATGTTGTATCATTCTTTTTATCTAGGAGAAATAAACCGAGATCTCACTATAGTTTTTCTATTCCTCTGGGATATTATGTAAATTCCAGACAAAACAACTGTGGCACAAATTACCAGTTATGCAAGTTATCATAAAAATTGACTCACTAATTATGTACACTTTGGTCAAAAATCTTTTCAACATGCAATTATCCTTTTGATTATGCTGAGGGATACGTAGGGAATGGGGGAATCAGGGATTCATCAGGGAATTGGATTTAGGGGCTGCATCTAATAGGTTAATCCTCACAAACAGCAGTGATGGTGTGTGTGCGCGTGTGTGTGTGTGTGCGCGCGCATCCGCAGTACATCATTGCTTTTTACATATACAGTATATAAACACTTTTTTTTTCCAAAGACTGAAATGAATGGGAAACCTCTGTGACCAGCACCCCCTGAATGCACACTTTTTGGGGTCATGTGGACAAACAGGGGCTGATTGAGTGGACGTCGGTGCCATGCTGTCTGCATGTAATGCACTTGGAGCCTGCGGAGAAGCAATCACTGCGGGCTCGCAGATTTATATATGCCAATCGCCCGTGTTAGCCGTCTGCTCTGCACTGAAACAAGGGGACAAGTCAGGAAATGAAGGAAAATTGTCGGTGAGGCCTAATGTGTTTTTAAGCTTCTTTTAAATGCGCTCTGACACATTTCTCCAAGGACCTAATTGTTATGATTGCTGTAGAAAATATACAAGCGAGTACACTCAAAAAGAAAATCTTTGATTCTGACGGGGCAGAATAGAATCTGGACACATGAAGTACGCACACATTGTCGCACCTTTGTGTATTTTTGTATGATGAATTGCAAATACATTTCTTTTTGCCATTTTGATCATTTTGCAGTGATGATGGAACCTCTGTCTAGCTGTGCAGATACAGAACCAATAACTGAATCTGGCTTGAATTAATATTAACACCATGTTTATTTTTTTTTTAATAAATACGAAATCATGTAGTTCTCGGTTTATAGATGACTTCAGTGCTTAACATCAGCAAAATATTTTATGCTACATGCTTTAAGTTTTTTTCCCCATTTATCAAATTATTTTGCAACATATATTACAAAACCTCTCCATGGCTCATTGCTTAAGTTCATATGGAAAAATAAAACTGCATAAAGTCTTCTGACTTTAGTGACAGTGTAACGAAGGGAAAGATTGCGAAAACAGGAACAGGAACTCTGTGACTAAGGTTGGCAGAAGCATTGGTATTACACTAGAAATAACATTTCTCTCAAGCATTTTTCAAAAAGCAGTATCACATGACACCCCAGAGAAATGAAATTCTGAAACCATTGTTCCAACGCATGTGTACAATGAATATTTTCCTCATTGCTGAGATATAAATTTAATTAACATGGGTATTCCAACATTATATTTATGAGATCAACTGTAATATATTTGTATGCATCTATTGTACCTGTGTAGGAATTTTAAAAATTATCCACAGATGGTTGTTAGGCTGTTATCCCAAATATATTTTTCATTGTACTTTATTTCTGATTAGAGTTCGTCATTGTGTGTGGTTTGGAGCCGTTTCTTTGTCAATTGTTTTGTGTTTTTAAGCCACTGGCAGTTTGTTGTTTTACAAAGGTCCAGTATAAACTCATTTTTGATGGTATCAAAAAGCCAAAACAATGTTGGATGTGATCTGCAAGGAACATCTGGTAAATATTAAATCTAAGCAAATGCAATACAAACAAACCTTGCATAAAAAATCCTTAGAAAGAAATACTGAGCATATCTGGCAGCAAACGGGGAGGGGGGAGTTCTCCCAGAGATCACATTGTGTGGTTTGGCGAGGGGAGCTTGACATCACCGCGTGATGGTTCATGTGTTCCATCAGATAGCAGAGAGTCTATTCCCTTTGGTTCTGAAAGCAAACATCAGCTTTATTCCTGCTTGTTCTCCACTCCAGCACGGACTCCAGACAAGGTGAACGATCGCGGAAGGAGCAGCACGCAGATGAAGACCGTCAGAGCAGATTTGGAATCGGCCAGTGGACACGAGACTAGAGCTGGTCTGCTGACCCTCACTCTGATATTCATCATCGCCCATCTGTGTGGCTAAAGCCAGCAGGCTTTTGGTCCGCCAGTGCAAAGTCACATTTTTCTGCTATTAAAAGTGATGCAGACGGATGACATTTTTTGGGGATATAGGTGATAAACAACATTTTCTAAAGCTCCCCTTTGATAACAGATTTGAGGGGATGGGTTAGTAAAAGGCCGTAGCAGGCATTTGTGATCATTTAAAGGACAAAAGGCATTCTGAGTGTTTAAATGGAGCCGTTTTGAGGCTGTGGGTTTCTGTTCTCCTTCTCATCTAGCCATAATCAGCCTGATCTTTCCTCTACATATAAATCTGCAGAATGTTAAATGTATGTATTTTAAATATTTAATAATATACTATAAAGTACAGAGGGCAGATATAAGTGATCACAGTAACACAGTGCTGCATTTATTAATCAGGTATAATTATAACCTTCACATTTTTTACATACATGTTATACAATGTGCTAAAAAGTTAAGATAATATCGCTGTTTTTTTCCATAAAGCAAGAGTAAAATGTAATTTATATGCTGGGTCTGCCACTGTATTTATTTTCAGTTGAGTAAAAAGAATTTGGTATTTTATGCATTCAAGAGAAATACTCCAGAAATTGTCTCTCAGGGCAGGAATAATTTCATTTCTTAATTGTGTATATTTGGTTTTCCCTGGAATTTCATGCTGTTGTGCTGCTTCCAGTTCGGCATGAGACTTGGCGAAGACGACTGAATCTCACTGAAAAGCAGCCTCTCTGGGCGTCTGTCGAGTGTCCCTTCCAAGCTGATCGCATACTTAATTACTGTAGGTTGCAAAGCACTTTTCACTGCCCGTGTGACCCTGTGTTCATGGGACAGTGGTTATGATGTCATGAGCCGTGCAATGAAATTCCGCAATTCAATGAGTCGCCTAGAGAGGCAATCCCAGGATGGCTTGGCCCTGTCGCTCTGCGTGTAACTTTTCTAATCAGGTACGAGGCAGAAGAGGGTAAATTAATATGCGTGTACTTCACAGAGGGCTCAGCTCATCTGTCATTCCGGGAAAGGAGAATGCATATATTTATGTTACCGCTTACTGTATTTTTAAACCTAATTTCTTTTTAAGTTTATTTATTTATTTATATTGATTGCTTTATTAATTATTAGTCATGTCATATTACTGTAAACAATGCTAGTTGTTGCAGGTCATTGGGCAAGAGTGGAAAAATATTGATTTGACGGGGAAAAAATAATATAACCTTTAATATCAATTGTTTTGTGTGTTTTGTTTATGTGTTTTGCATAAGGCCTCATAGTGAAAACTCCAAAACGATACTTAAATATTAGATCATTAAAAACCTTCTGTGAAACATCAATACAATGGGATGTTGTGAAATGTACAGAATGTCATTGGAATGCTGCGTAATGCATACATTGATTTATAAGTGAAGAGTCTAAGCACGAGGGTGTAGTCTAATGCGATATTAACAATACAGAAAACAAATGTTAGTGAAGAAGCCAACAGAAGAGTCATTTAAATACACACATAGACTTTAGCTACATAGAAGTGATGACTGCAAACATAACAGACCAATAAGGAGAGCGAAGCAGTACTAAATATATAAATGCTAAGTGCTTCAGCGTTACCTGTAACAACTTTAAGTTACTGCATACATGCAGTTATTTTTAAATACTTTTCTTATCTTAATACTTGTTTGTTATTTTTTTTGTAGGTTGAAATTATGTATGGGGAGCATGTATGGAAACTGTGAGTAGGCTATAATGCTTGTCAATCCTTTTGTTGTTCTGGAAAGAATTTACCCTCTGCTTGCCTAGCCGGGTTGAGAAGATCTCTATATCCTCAGAAGGCATTCTGTAACACTGTAGCTTAGCACTCGGCCTCTAGGCTAAATATGGGTGGAAAAAATGCAGTGGGTGAAAGTTGATTGGGAGGGAGAGCGCAGTGAGTTTCCTGGGTGATTCAGCAATAACAGCAGTGAGTGAGAGAGAGAGAGTTGCCTTCAGTCGTAGCGTTTAGCATGGACTGCAAAAATGCCAGAAGACGCAGCCGCAACTTCATGAAAGTCCTATTTCAGCTGCCAGGAATATTTACACACACAGCTTGATAACTCTTCTGCAATTTATTAATAACACACAACAAAACGTTTTCACATTTAAAAATATTTTCATGGGATAGAAACCTCTATTTGGTTTCAATATGCAGCTCTATCGGTAATCTATATGCATTGCGTGTATGCGTTGATATTAACTATTTTGAAAAAGCTAACTCTAAAAAGAATGTGTACAATAAATGTCACTTTTATCAGTTGTGTCCCTCTTATGTAATTGCAGTTTTATTTTAATATGTTTATTTGATGGACCAATACACTATTGACAAACTATGCAATGTATTTTAAATTTTTAACTGAAGGTGCACTTGCACCACCTATAAATGTCACACTTGAAGCTGCAGCATCTTTATGTAATTCCTGTATAAAGGTTTTGATTGTATTGTGACATTTTCACTTTGACAACTAATTTTTCTTGAGTAATACTCTTTCCATCACTGTTTGACACAGACGTTATTGCGCACTGTTACCGTCTATGTATTCCCTCATATTTCAGCCTCAACCCTGTATTGCTTGGGAAGAAATCAATTAAAATAGAAGCAACTTCTCTCTATAAAAAGGATACCTCAGTGGATTTCTTGACTATTACAATTATTAATGTTTCCCAGTAGTTTTCTTTTAATCTCTAAGGACTTAGGGAAGCTACACTTCATATCACTGTTGAAATTAAAACGTGCTTATTTTCATTCATATTGTAATTTGTGTGGGCGTACGCACATGCGCGCGTGTATATATATAGAAGGTGTGTTACATCCAGTATTTTATTTGAATGTCTATTTCCTGCAGCGACCTTCTGGCAATATTTTTGAATAATATCTTGCATTGGGCAAAGACCCAACCCGTGCCGTGTGTCGTCACCACGAGTGGGATTCATTTGCTTGTGATGGGGAATAAGCTGCTACCACGTAATATATACTGCTTATTCTGATACCTTTCCACACTGCAGTCATGGCCGATGCATTGCCGCCGTCTGTCTTTGCACCTAGAAAAATAACCTTTATGTCACTAGAAGAGAGGGTCACCTGTGCATGCTGACCTGTAATATATTAATGCAGGCTGGGGGGGTGTGAAAAATTACCCTGGAATTATTTCTCTTGATAGAAAGTGACAAATCACATGAAACGATTTGCTAAATCGAGAGGCCTGGTCGCTGGTGTTGAACACTCCTGGGTGGCATCCAGGAGGACGAGGTTAAATCTTTTCCTTGTGCAGAGCAGTGTGAGACCTCATTTGGCACCTCTGCAAGACAGAGCACCTTCTCAGACCGCTTACCTGCCCGTTTAGGAATCTACTAACGGTTCGTCATTTAATTAATCCCGTTTGATATCTCCACATCCTTCATATATGGCAGAATTATCTGACTTGTTGGGTTATAGATTACACAAGATGGGCCCTCACTCTTCACGTACTGCAACATTCATAAAATAACATCATCAAGAGAATGACAGCCAATCTCTTTGGGCAAATGTTGTACTCATTCTTTCGCAAGTCATCACAGCTTCCTTAAATGAATGAAAATAAAGGCTATTGTAATGAGAGAATGTTGATCTGTCATTAATGTAGCAGCCGGGATGTCATTTCAATGAAGATCTTGCCCTCTGTTGTGTTAAACTGCACGTGTTTAACATTTTGTGTTATTTTCTTTCTCGGATTATGGAAATGGACACACTCTCATTCCCAGCTTCTTAATCTAATCCATTCATTAAATATGCTGCAGTTATATGGATTAGAATAACCGCGAAAATGTCATCTCCATGGGAGTCATCTGTTTGAGATGGCTAAAATCTTTCACTCATTCATCACTTACTTTACTTCATTTTGATTTATTAGGCTGAAAATGGAGGAAATAAATTCAGATATTTGTTTTTAAAATTTTCCCACACTAATGAGAATGTCTCAGTTTGCTTATAATTTGATTTTCAAATATCTGGCTGCAGTGATACATGAGATACCCTCTATGGAAAAGTCAGGTCATTGTTCTCTCGAGGAGTGTAATAAGCTTAGTCAAATTCAATCTACATTTACGTTTACTTTTATTTAGGGGTTGTTTTTTGTCCGAAGCGATGCATGAGTGAGGAAAATAGCACAATACAAACATAGACGCTGTCAAGGAGTCGACCAGGCATAAGTGCAGCTAGGCTTCCTGTGAATGCTGAGGTACAAGAGTATACAGCAATAGAACAGGAGCTACGGAACATCTGCCAAACAATGCAGGAACCTTATAAGGCTACGATTCAATCAGCACCACGTGCAACATTAAGAACCTTCAGGGAACTGAAAGAGGCACTGGTCAAGTAAAGGAATACTGGTCAAGTAAATGAATACCTGGAGCATTTAGCGGAGAAGCAAATTCACTACTTATAATAAAGCTGTTTTTGTTTATTTTAGAGAATCAGTATTACAAAACAAAATCATCAATTTCATATTGCTTACATTGAAGAAATGGGTGTTGTGAATTTTATATCTTTAAAACGAGTCAAATATTTAATCCTGATAAGTCTCTGTTGTCCAGAACCCCAATATTATCAAGGCGAATGAATAATTAAAGTCACTTAGATTCACAGGAAAAAATTTCCATGTGAGCCTTGCGGGTTGATGCCCTCAGTCTCCCCTTAAGTGCCGTGATGAGTTGAAGGGCCTATAGGGTGATTGTGAGTCTTTACGAATGAATGCTGAACTCTGCGTGACCTTATCGCCTGAAAATAAGGGGAGGGACCAGATGCATGTTGTCTGCTTTATTCATTGACACATCTAATTTGTTTGTCACAGTCTGTTTACACTTAAAATGATCATAATTGTGCATAATTGTTTTTTGCGTTCTATGTTTAGATTTTCAAGCGGAAAATGAGTAACTGTATGTAGGTCTTCTGGCTAAAATTATGCATCCTCTTGTGTACAATTAGTTTTCAAAACAAAGAATAGAGACTGCATCCTTTCAGTTGTAATCATGACAGTAACTTCTCAGGTTGTCTCAGCACATATAAAATTGAAGCTCAATCTGGGTTTATTGCTTTCATTATACAATCTGGCATCCAGCCTGAGTTGTTAAAATGCACGGGCACATCTGGGATTATACAAAACGCGTGTCAACTTAACTTTTGCTCCCATTTCTTGTTACCCTATAATCAAAAATCTATTCTGTTTGAATCCCCCTCTTCGGGCTGTTCCCAGATCATGTGTCCATAGGAGGCTGACGGCTTTTCTGCGTACAGTACGTTAGCTGCTGCAGTGGAGCGTTTGCGCGAGCCGACCGATCGCGCACATGGACTCGAGGCGTTCAGCGTACATCCTTTATATTTATCGAATCAGATCAGCCCACCCAGCCCAGTTGTCCACGAGTCCATTGGGCAGAACGCCGCTGGAAACTGGGAACAGCTGGAACATGGGAACTGCTGACAGGACAGAAGAGGACTCACATGCGGAGGATCACTGGAGCTGAGAGATGGGGCCTATGGCAAGGAGACCGGGAAACTGAGACCAGAAGACAAGAATCAAACAAACAGATTATGGGAACAAAAACAAAAAAACACAAAATGAGGCTCCAACAGGCAGGAATAAGAGGTCTAAGTCCCAAGCTAAGCTCACTGCTCAGCGAATATATACCATGGACACACTGCTTCCAATTAATCGTCTGAAGACCACCCCAATCATCCACGGGTGATGCAAGACGATGACACAGTCCCAGAAAAGCACAATTAAACCCACACAATCTCTACAAAGCATGAAAATAATAAATCTGCATGAATGTCTTAAGCTTAGTTTAGTTTTGCTTTCATTATGCTAAATTACAAGACTTTATAACTATACGCAACAAAGGGCCGAGAAGGAGACGTTATCACTACTGAAATGATGTGTGAGATACATGGGGGTGGCGGTGCTCTAATGCACTGTCTTATTTATTTTATTTTAACCAAAACACCGAGCGGCAGTGACCTCGGTTTAGGCGGCCGCACAGATGCTCCGACGAAGCTATGCAGAGCAAATAAACATTTACAGACCACAGAACTAGGAGCGGCCCAGCAGTGAAACATCTCCAGGGAGGAAGCTGTATATCACATAAGACCATATGCTGCCATCTGTACGGTCAAACAGAAGAATGCTAAGTTATATCTAACACCGCCATAATGTTATTCATTTAAATTTATCAGCTGCAAGTAATTTTAAGAATAATTGACTCTTGATAACCAGCAGATTCTGTCATAAATAAAGGCTTTATTCTAACATTTAAAGTGTAAGGGTATGTAATTTTTCGCTGTGAGAAGTGTGTCGTTGAAAAGAAAAATGTTGATAGTATAACTAGTCATTTTAGCCGATTCATGCATAGGCCGATATTAAGTACGCTGGCGCATGAGCGTTAGTTTAAAGGATGACGGATATAAAACAAGACAGTTTTTACAATGGAAGACTAAGAGCTTACTTTTCTAGTGTAATTTTTTTATGTATATGTATGCCACAGAACTGTTGCATTGCATGTAAATGACTTTTACAGTGGAACACTGCTGTGTTTCTACGGTTTTGTCAGTGATATTCTGAGATCTATGGGACACTTACAAACCCACTTTAAAAGCCATGAATTAGCCCTGCTAACCTCAGTCCATGCAAAGAGAACAAATGACACGGCAGTATGAAAAGGGAACCCTGCATTGTCCACCGTCACTCATGCTGCAGTCGCTTTTCAGAGTACTGTGAAGGATTATGGAGGAGGGGGTGGCGAAATGTCCCTGCTTTTATTGGGCTATTCACATCAGTGAAGTTAAAATAATATCGAAAACACAGAAACACAGCCCGTCTGCTTCATGTTTTGAGGATGAATTGATCCACATTGCGGTATGATGGAGTGCCCAGAGAGTGTCTGCACTGACAGTGCCTTCACTGACAGCGCCTTCACTGACAGCATCTGCACTGACAGCGCCTTCACTGACAGCATCTGCACTGACAGCGTCTGCAGTGACAGCGCCTTCACTGACAGCATCTGCCCTGACAGCATCTGCACTGACAGCATCTGCACTGACAGCGTCTGCAGTGACAGCACCTGCCCTGACAGCGTCTGCAGTGACAGCGTCTGCCCTGACAGCGTCTGCCCTGACAGCGTCTGCAGTGACAGCGTCTGCCCTGACAGCGTCTGCAGTGACAGCGTCTGCCCTGACAGCGCCTGCCCTGACAGCGCCTGCCCTGACAGCATCTGCAGTGACAGCACCTGCCCTGACAGCGTCTGCAGTGACAGCGTCTGCCCTGACAGCGTCTGCAGTGACAGCGTCTGCAGTGACAGAACCTGCCCTGACAGCGTCTGCAGTGACAGCGTCTGCACTGAAAGCGTCTGCAGTGACAGCGTCTGCAGTGACAGCGTCTGCCCTGACAGCGTCTGCAGTGACAGCGTCTGCCCTGACAGCGTCTGCAGTGACAGCGTCTGCAGTGACAGCGTCTGCCCTGACAGCATCTGCAGTGACAGCGCCTGCCCTGACAGCGTCTGCACTGACAGCGTCTGCACTGACCCACTTTCTCCTTACTGATGACCACTCTTTCTCCCCTGCTGTCTTCCATCGCAGGTATATTTTTAATACACTCTATACCATTGCATTTGCTATTTGCACATACATACTGTTGACCATATTCACACTTGATTTATGCTTTAAATAATGCCATTTGTTATTTGTAAGTTTATAGACGCTGTTTTCTCTGAGTTCTAACCAGCTTTGAAGCGCTCAGGGAATCATTTCTGGTTTTCATAGTAATGGTGTTTTATAAACTCTCTTTTACAATTCCTTCTGGAAAATTACTGTAAATCACCCTAATGTCCTTTGTGACGAACTTGCTTGTAAAAATATATTGCCGTGTGACAACTGATTGATGGAGTGTGTGACTGAGTGACATATGAGCATACCTAGGCTCACGGATTAATTTTTTGAGGTTGCTAACTATTTTTTCCATCTGTAAACTGTTTGTGCCGCGTATGGTGGCTAGTGCTGCACTCCGTGGGATCGCGTGTGGAATGCTAAACCTCTAATCATACCCATCTTTCCTGCCAAAAGAATTATTTCTTTTTTGGGGGGGGGGTAGCTGTCTGTGGTGGCCATTTTTTCCTTGCAATTGCAGCAGCAGGTCATGCAGCTCCAAACACTTGAAATCGCAAGCGGCGGCACTGCGGTTACCTTCCCGCTGAAGCAGGCTTCGCGTCAGGTGCAATACAGCACATCTTTACATGCGAAATGAATATCTCAGGCTTTTTTTCCCTTTTATGCTTCTGCGTTTTAAAAAAGTTAATGAAGGGTAGCTGCACAGAAATCCCGTCTTCTGCTCCTAAGTGTGCAAAGACTGTGCTCTTTGTGGGACTACAGCAAATAACGTCGTACTATTTGGGCTTTATTTTGTGTTGTTTTTCCCAGAGAAAAGCAGAATATGGTGTTTTATCATATCGGCTCCTGGAGCAGCTGTGCCTTCCTGGGCCGCGTTTCCATCTCCAGCCTCTTAAACCTCTTCTTTAATGAGCAGTAATACACTTTAATTATGCATGTATAATATCCATTGGACCACTCTGTCTGTACACTCCCATGGACGACCAGCATTACCCAGAAACCACCTGGGAGAACACGGGGTGCGGGGGGGTGGAACGCGGACGTTGCAGAACTCGCACCCACACAGGCAACAACGTGGTAAGGTGCTTGGGTGAACAGCCTGCCTTTGAAGTGGGGGGGCACATCTGAGTGGCCGGAAGAAACCTGCTGATAGCACAGTACTGAGTTTGTGCAAAGATGCTGAACATAAACATCTATGAAGACCGCTGGAAGTCAAGCATGTTCCAATGTGCTGCCAATGTGAGAATTGTGTGCAATAATGTAGCGCGAGGTTTTTGAATATTTCCAGGCTAAATCTGATATATTGGTTGTCTTCCTGAAAATTTTCCGCATCGTTTTTCAAGTTGGGAAAGGAGGCAGAAAAACTGCATTCTAAAGCCGGAATGCACTTTTGATTTCAAGGTGGAAAAAAATTTCTCTTGATAAACATTTACTTTAAGCTATTTTCTGTAATGGGACAGCTCCACAGCTGAGCATTTAAGTGGTATACTGTTGGAAATTCCACTGTCAAACAGCAAGTCCTCTTCTAGAAAATCCTCCTGGGAAATAACAGAGCGTTTCACCAGAATTTACGGTTCTTGCCTATAAGTCCTTAATTCTTTGATAATAAACTTTCAGCTTTTTTATGGAAATTAATAAATCCCCCACTCCCTATTTTCCTAGGCAGGGTAAAATATTGGTTTTATGGAAGGGAGAGCAGATGCCAAAGCAATTCCTGTAAACAGCAGATCCGAATCGCTCACACATGGACCCCAGTAGCCCCTGGACCTCAGGAAACTAACTGAAAAAGATACTCGACTCACTGGCATGCTAACTATTCCGGATTCTTTATTTATCTTCCTGGAAACAGTACTGCAGTGTTAGGATTTGCATTGCTCACATATTTAGGCTATTCATGAGACCTCTACAAAAAGTGCAGACTAACTGTAAGGCTGACTGTAGATTTCTGCCTTTATATGCCTGTAGACAGCAGTTCAGTGAATTTAAAAAAAAAATCTTTTTTTTTTTTTTTAAATGCAACCTTGACTAGAAGTAGTTTGAAGATGGCTGAATCAATAAGATGTGTTTTATTGTTTTAAAATATCCAATTCATATTTCATAAGTAAATAAGTAACTATTTAATATGCCGTTTTCTTTTGCACCATGAGTTCTGGAAGTTAAGCTTTTCCATATATTTCTTGTGTGAATAGTGGTATCCTCCTTTGAATATTATTTTGAATGTGCTTTAATGTAGTAGAAGAGAGTGACTTCTCAGCTTGCACACATGAACATTTCAGCAGATTTTGGAATCAGCCTTTGTTGTGACAGACGTAATTTAAATGAGGTCATTGTTTCAGAGAACGCAGTGTCCTCTGGGAAGACCCGATCGCTTTTCAAGTCCACCCTCCCCCCCACTCAAAACTTCTCTGTTTCTTTCATAAGCTGATATGTGGGACTGTCAACCTAATAAAGTTACTAAACTCCAATGGGACTGGAAATTGAAAATGGGATTTAGATTTAATTTTATTTCAGGTCCTTATATTTTCAAGGGAGTTTCTTTGTCTCCTATGCAATTATTCTATTAGTTGTAAGTCATTACAATTACAATTAGCCTGAATATCGTGCCACTAGAGATAGACTTCATGTTCTCGTCTGAGAATATCTTGAAATATTATTTGTTTTATTATTAGTCTTTTTTTATTTTGCTTCTTTCGTAATTTTCACACTTTTGCAGTATTAGTATTTTATTAATTTCTCAATGAAATGCTGTAACTAAGAGCAAAGAAAAATGTGAAGGGAAATGTATGTGTAAGTGTTATAGGATAAGGTCTCGTTTTGATCAGTTTTCTTTTTCGCCCCAGGCATTCCTTGAATATATGTTACAAAGACATAAATGTCGTATATGCCACTGTTTAATTCAGTTATGTGTTGGAAAGACAAGTTAGCAATGATGTCACCAAAGCCTAATGGGAAAGAGAAAAATCTAGCTGAAGGCTGTCGTTATGCTTAGTGACTGGTTTTATAGCAGATATTGGCCTTTTTGATAGATAGCATGTAAATCTACAAAGATGAGAAATCAATTAAATGTTTCACAATAATTGGCTAAAGCGTTTTCCTTCAAAACATTAAGCCATTCTTAACTAATTGGCTTTAGTTTAGCCATGCTGTGTAACTGATCAATTAAATATAAAATAATATGCAATACCTTCAGGCCATTGGGAAACCTGATGATCTAGACAGAAGGTAGAACATTCTGGAGAAATGTTGTCTATTTCTTTTACAGGAGGCAACAACCTTGCAAGATGCCTTTGGTCCGACAGACCAAAATATCAATTTATATTAAAAGTTCTTCTTTATAAGGGAATACTCTTACTGAAGAATATTTCAAGAAACTACTCTGAAAGAGGTGAGAGATACATTTTCTGTTAGTGCTAGATATTGCCTGATGTTTCAACATGATACATTTGTTCAGAGGTCCGTCTGTACGCCAGTATGCTTCATATATCATGATGGGTCAGTCACTAAGCATGTGGGGCGGCAAATCTCACTGGCTGATTGTGCCCGTGCCTCGTAACATGACACATGTGTTCCACAGCAACAATAATGACAGGGATTGCAAAGGTTCAAGTAAATTGATCAGTTATTTCAGGAGTTATTCACCTCCAAATTTCACAATTGCTACAGATCCAAGCTGGCAAAACTCAGCGTCTCAGTACTTCAGTGAATATGGAAGCAGTCTGCCTAAATTTTGGGGTCGATCACATCAAACATTCAGCACTAATATTGGTGATATACATATAACAGCACATCGTGCTGTATTATGCTATATTCTACTAATTGAACACTACTGCTTCATAAGCAGTAGGAAATATCACCAGTCACAAGATCTCAAATAAAAAACGTAACTAATTTTGCCCAAACATAATGAGAAAACATGTACAAATGTGTGTGTCTCTTAAATGAAAGAAATTCAGTGCTTGCAGCTACTGTTATTTTACCTCATCCCAAGACTAGTGCATCCTATTTTACTTAACCTTAATTTATCATCTTATTTATTTATTCCTAATAGGGTTAATTATGCTATAATTAAGGTTGGCAAACATCTGTGTTGCACTGAGGCAGGAGGGCATTTGGAGAATTTGTGTTTCCTGTCAACAGTATTCAGTGGGGATTAAACTAGGACACATGCTACCATGCATTGCTGAGGGAATGATGCAATTGCAGTGTTATGAAAGAATTTTCCAGCAAAGCTTCTTCAACACTGTATATTTTTCCACTAATTAATTAAAATAAATCTATGAAAGTTTTATTATAAGGTTTTACTTAGTCATACCTGCACAATCATTAGGAACATGTGATACCTTACCTGTGTCACAAGTGAACACTGCCCGGTCGTCGTATGCCTGTAGACGTTGTATAAATGACCCTCCGTGTGAGTGCCTTACCTGTGTCACAAGTGAACACTGCCCGGTCGTCGTATGCCTGTA
>JAODLD010000040.1:23029614-23043450 GCA_026781065.1 Mormyrops boulengeri | reverse complement strand
CGTTGTATAAATGACCCTCCGTGTGAGTGCCTTACCTGTGTCACAAGTGAACACTGCCCGGTCGTCGTATGCCTGTAGCCGTTGTATAAATGACCCTCCGTGTGAGTGCCTTAACGTCCAGCGTCTGACCTCCCTGTGTTTCCCCGTTATTTGAGTCTTATTTACAATTTATTAACCACATGCAGCAAATCAATTAACCACTTAGCAATATAAGTGTTTCAATGGCAAAAACTGAGGGAAACATTTTTATCAAAACACACGTGGTGTCTTTGTTTGAAATGATGAAAATAAAAAGTAGCACTATAATTACCGATTTTATAATTACTGAGTTGCTTAGGTGAAATTCTCAGACTCCATCACCAAATCCAGTACAACTGATAGAGTTACTTTTTTTTGCAAAGGAACTGGATTGCATGTGCTTCTTGGAAATACCATGAGTACTAAATACTAATTACCAATACAGGTTGGGAATAAATACCATTGGGCGTAACAGAATACTGTGGTATCAGAATGAAGTACCATGATAGATGAACACTGAAAGTATCCAGTACACCCACTCTGACATGATAATGCAGGGGAAGATGGTGATGCAGGAAGAGTAGGAGGTGGTGCTATCGTTCGCCAACCGGAGGGTTGCCGGTTCAAGCCCTGGTTCTTCCTGAGCCTGTCAAAGTGTCCTTAAGCAAGACACTGAACCCCAAATTGCTCCCGGTGTGCAGGTTGGTGCCTTGCATGGCAGCCTCCGCCACCGGTGTATGAATGTGAGGCATGAATTTGTAAGGTGCTCTGAGTACTCGCAGGAGTAAAAAAGCACTATATAAATGCAGTCCATTTACCATTACTTTTTGTAAGGGCTAGTTTGGACTATACAGTTGATTGCATTCTTATTTTATCAGCAATGCATTCTAAGCTTTCAGTCCATGCTACTAATAGGGTTACATGGTACAGGTCAGCTGGCTGGAGTAAGATTTTCAATTCATGACCAGTCTGCATACACACGTACACGCATGTACATATGGCAGAACTGACAATAAAAACTTTGACTTGACTTGATTTACATGTATGTAACAGTTTTACTACTTTGGAAATAGTCTATAAAACTATAAAAATAGTCTTGAAAACTGCCCCAACCCTTTTGATGTAGCTAATTTTGGAATGAAATAATACAGATTAGCCGTAATATTTCTTGCATGAGCATGACAGTCAGAAAGCATGAGTGTCACACCAGATCCATGGGAGTTGGTGACCCTGTATTAATAATACTAACATTTACACCGTCTGTTGGTTAGCTTTAGGTCTCTTTGCTTGTTTACAGAAATATTCTGCATGGCAGGGTGGAGCTGAAGTATATGGATTTGTTCTTAAACACAATGCGGGTCATTCTCACATCACATATCAATTGTCTCAATTTCTTAAAATTATATTTACAAATTTTTAATTCAGATTTTTTTTATAATTCACATTACTGTCTAAAACGTTGATATAATTTCTGTTTTAGTTAAATGGTTGTGGAATAAAACAATTGACATTACAAAACCATTGAAGAAATGAACGTAGGCGTACATATTACTATACTAACTGATCAACTATTTTGGATTACTTGCAGTAATGTTGAAAGATTTAAAATCATTTAATCTAGTTCTATGTTATTTGATTTTAAAATTGCAACAATAGTGAAAAATGGTTGAGGGAACATTAAATCAAAGCTATAAATTACATAGGCTAATTTTAATATACTTAATAAGTTCAGGTAGTACCAATTGCTCTGGCCAAAATTCAAACATTGTATTTCATTGTAACATTTCATTTTTTTTGATTTGTTTAAGGATTCTCATATTCCTGACAATGACCAAATACAGACGCTCCTCTACTCATGAACGAGATACGTTCAGAATGGCCGTTCACAACTTGAATTGTTCGTAAGTCATTATTCGCCATCATTTTATGGGCATACGCAAGTACAAAGAACTAGGATGCCGAGAGTGCGCACGCTACTCTGCTGTGCGGCGGGAGTAGCAGCCAGACGTTTTGATCTTGTGGACAGGAAACGGGGGCCCAGTGAACACAATTTGGACTTAAAGATCCTCTTCGTTCGTATGTCTGAAAGTTCGTAAGTTGAACGTTCATAAGTAGAGGAGCGTCTGTATAAGTATAGTAGGCTGTCACATCCCGATCGTTCCGATCCCCCTGGGTGCCACGCCCCCTAGCTTAGCTCATGTGGAATCCTCTTATTATCAGCTGTTTCTAGTTGTGTTTAATTAGTTTGGTGTATTTAAGTGCATGTCAGTGACTGTTTCGCTAGTCCAGTCATAGACGTCGGTCCTGCTTGTTGCTCTGTGTTCCCGAGTGTGTTCTCCCCAAATAAATCCCTCGTTCCCCCAAATCCCTGGGCTCCTTTGCCTGCTTCCCTGCTCCATACCCACACTTTGTGACAGAAGGCTTCCTCCAGGCTTTCATTTTCAAAATAGAAAGGTTCCGCAGGTTTCAGTTAGGTTCAAAATGTAAATGAAATAGTCCATGTACCACATTTTGCTTCTTGCCAAAATCATGGAGGGCGTAACTCCCTTTTCCTTGTTGGTAAATAAATTGTACTTCTTGCACGGCCACGCCTTCTTTTCCTGGTTAGGTGCGGTGGGCGTGTCCACCTTGACGAGGGATATATGCTTTTGGTTTTTTGTGTTTTTACTCAAAACCGCGTAACTGTTTAAATCTTTAGCTTCAACATGGCTGACTCTAATACTGAGGTGATACTGAAGGGCCTGATAATCTGTATCTGGTGTGTTAAATTAGGGCTGTACCTAAGATCTGCAGGATCTCCAGGAGCAGGAATGGGCTTTAAGGCCTTTTTTTTTTACTTGAGCGCTTGATGGGATAATCGGGCCCATAGTTTTTAATTAGCATTCATTTATGAGAAGCAAACTTAAATAAGTCTATTTTGTGAATGCAGCATCCAGAGTGGAGGTGTTGGAGTCCTGAAATTCAGGATTTCGTTTGCTGCAAAATTTCGTCTAAACATGCAGTCTTAGACATGGCCTCCAGGCTTATTTTCGTTCTTTTGTTTGTCCTTTCCCTGGTGGTCACCTCACCCTGCATAGTCAACATCAGCATTGAAATTAGTTTTTAAATCATCTGATATTTATCATGAAGTCCAAAGTCCTTTGCTGTCTTCGCTGTGGGGATTGGTTTGGCACAAAGGTTATTTGGTGCTGGACCGTGCTGCATTGCAGTGCTGGAATGTAACAGTGTCATTTATTTTTTTGTCATTTTCTGTTTTGAAGTCTAAATAATAAATACTAGTTCACAGCTGGTTCGTAAAAGAGTATATTCTTCTAAATAAGTATCGTAAGTGGAGACTCATTCACGGGGAATAAGGAAAGTTGGCGAGAGATGGTAGCTGTGGATTCAGGTTTCACACATTGTTGTCCACTTCAGTAACTATCACTGCATTCAGCAGACAGCCCAATTAGAAGGAATCCCTTCATACTGTAAGCCCACATAAGGCAGAGCAGATTCACTGCTCTGCTCTTTTGGCTTCTCTCGTACTGACGTCTGTCTTGCCCTTGCTGAACTGGGAGGACTTAAGCTATCATAAGGCGCCGGCAAAGAGGCACTGAAGGATGAGCTACCTTTACATAAGGTGCTTTGCTAACTCCAAGAAGCAGTTTTTTTTCGGTTCCAGTGTGAATTTCAGTTCCTATTTGAATATATTTTATTCCCATATTGTTAAATATCTGTTTGTAATGGTTCATAATATTCAGGGACAAATCACCTTTGTTTAGTGATCAGCTACATCATTTATGTTGAAAATGTTTTTATACACACACACACACACACACATGCACACACACAGGGTAATACAACTGTACAGTCTTAAGTTGTTAGTTAGATTTTTCAAAACTGGAATCAATGCCTCGTGTTAAGAAAATATTCCTGTTTACAGCTTTTCAGAATATGGATAAAACATGAAGTGGTTTAAAGTGTTGGACTGAATGTGTCTCTGAGGGCTTCATCATAAATGTAGGCTGAGTCATACAACCCACTAAATCCAGATCTGGACAATGTCATCAGTCATTCATTCCCTCATTCCAGAAAGGGGAGAATTTAAGTCTGCCGGCTTACTTTTATTTATTGCACAAGTGCTTTTTAAAGATTTGTTGGGGTCTTGAAAGTTAACTGTTTGTGTTTGGTGGGATAGGTGATACTTCGCAGTGCATGAATAAGCTCGCCTCTTCCGTGCTGTGCACCTAGAAGTGTGGAAAAACAGCTACGGCTCATTTTCAGTAAAAAACAAATAATTACAGGCTCCCCACACGATATTAGCTACCAAGCAGTGACCCAGATCACTCTGCTGGTATAATTTGGAAAATTACTGAGTTACTGTGGTGCTGAACTATTGTTCTCATTTCATGTTAAAGACAGAGGTTATATAAATTTTAATGTATTGGTTTGTTTTGCTTCTGTTGTACATTGACTTCAATTAAATGTTTTTTTACTTTCTATGCTGCATTAAAAATGCAAAAGGAATGACAGAAATAGACCTCAGTTGATAAAATCAGCGTTTGTTTGCACATTATAATTAAAAAATGATATATCTAGTAAAATAGTCTTAGCTGCATGACATTGCATCAGACAGAAGCAATGATTATTTTATGTAGGATGCCTATTGCAGAGTACATTTGTCTCAATGAAGATATTCAAACGGACAGCCAAGGGATAAAGGGCGTGAGGCTGTAAAATTGCAAATGGCAAGAATTGTCTTCACACCTGAGGGACCTTTTCTGGTATCCGTCTGCAGATTGCCCCTTTGTTTATTTAAGCAGATAAATAATCGTTCTGACAGGCTAGCAGATGTACGATAAATAATTCTAGTTTAACGAGGGTGGGGGGGGGTGGTATTTTATAATACTCATGTTGTGAAAGAATACATCATGAGTCTCACCAGTGAAGTTTTCATCTTGGAGTGAATAAATGAATCTTTAATGTCCAAGTCCCTTCTGAAACGTCACCTATTTAGTGTCCTTGCCAAAACTCATCATTAACTAATAAAATTTCAGAATACTTAAAATGATCTTTTAACAATTTTCAGACACAGTATTCCTTCTGTGTTACAAATTACTTGAATTTTCATGTGACGGTTTGTGTGACCTATGTACTTTTATCAGCTGTCATAGTATATTTGAGTTACTTAAAGATGCATATTTGTTTTCATTGACCTGTACGTAAGGAGCTGCACTTAATGAATGATTGTGCTGTTGCAGTGGACCCCTGCAGTGTATTTCCTATGCAGACAAACGAATTAAACGCATACAAATTCAAATTCCTTTCACTCCAAACCTTTAGTATTCAAGAATCTCCAAAAGACTTCCCTTTCAGACCGGACACAGAGAATAATTGACTTGGGCAGCTAGCCGTGATTTTTGATTTAAAAGAGAGTTAGAAAAGCGAACAGCACACGTCTTTAATTTCCACTTTGTCAGTTGTGCAGCCCCCGTCACCTTAATTTAAGCCATTGAACCATTGCTCAACCAATGCAACAACAGAAAAAATTACACACTTAAAGATGTGTCCTTTTCCAAAGCCAGTTAGACCTCCACATGGATTTCTGCCAAATCACTGTGTGTTTATAAAACACTAAAATGCACCTGCCTAGCTTTGCATGATGCTTATGACATCCTGCAGTGCAAAACTCCTTTCTTCTTGAGCTGTAACATTTTAGCAAAGTAGCTATAAGTGTTGCTTACTTTTAAAAGTAAAAATCCGCCATTTTTAAGCGAATGTCATGCTTGAATGAACAGGGATACAGTTACTAATTATCGTTTGTATGTCATCTTTATGATGTTCAATGCTGAACATGTTATGCAAAGTGACAATATCATGCAAAGAACATTTTATCTAATAAATGGATTTTTGTTAAACCAAGCTATATCTTGTACCATTTTTAATTATTTTAAATTTTTTAGTTTCGTGGTCATATTGTTTTTTTCCATGTGTCTCGCCTGCTTTTACAGCACAGTGTCATGGGGGCCTGAAGCTCTTCCCAAACAGCTCAGGGCACAACCTTGGACAGAACGACAAGCTATCATAGCTGGCACAAACACACAGACATACACACACACTGTGGGGAATATAGAGACACCAGTTCACTGAACTGCGCATCTCTGGACTGTGGGAGGAAACATGGGAGAACAAAGAAACTGGCCACCTACACACCCCAACCCACACAGCGCAGAGGCGGGATTCAAACCCACAGCCTGTGAGGCAACAGTACTGGGGGGTGGGGGGGCTTGCAACAAAGAGCAGGCCGGGAATTAGCTGAAATAGCCCCAATTTGAGATCGAGTGGCGAAACAGGGGTGGGGGGTCCTCCTTGGTATATTTTGTTATATGATACCAGCACATTTTTGCTGCAGATAGTCCGTTTTGCCTTTTGGGGAGGGGAGACGGGCCGGCCGGGAAAATCCCCATACTTCTCCATCACCAGTCTGCGCCTGGACCAGCTCTTCATTTTATAGATTTATTAATGAATATTTATTGCATATGTGAAACGTGTCATTATATAAACACCTCCCGTGTAAACAATATTCATTATAGATTATCATCAGTGTTTTCTTAGCTAATAATGGCACTGGTCCTAAAGAAACACTAATCGTACTTATTAATTACATTTGAAATTTTGGACTTTTTGCTCATTATCACAAATCGTCTGTGAGTGTATGTAGTATGAAGGGAATTTGACAAAAAAAAAGGTTTTAAAGTTTGTGCATGTTGTCAAGTATAAGGATTTTTTCCCACTAGTAACTCAACTTAAAGCTGTAACTAGGATTAACTGTTTTTTAACAGTCAAGTCTGCTTTGGTCCAACTCAGTCCAACACACATCTGAAGCTTTGACCTTTACTGTTAGAGTGAATCTGCCGGTTCTAGCAGCAAATCATGATGCCTGTGTGGCTGCAAAGGGATGCAGACCCGTCTCTGATGCTCCGTCAGAAGTGAGCGTTCGCCTGAGTGGCCTCCTGTTAGCGTCTACTTGGCAGCTAGGCATACAATCATCACAAGTCAAAAGGCACTTCAATGGATCTGCAGGTCACTCCTACACTGGCTAAGGCTCATTGTTCAAACTAACAGGCCTTGGATGAAAATCAGACACATAGCGAACTAAAGAAATGCTGTGAAACTAAAGAACTTTCATATTAACTCAAGTTTTCCAGAAAAGACATAAAGCTGAATCTGAAGCAAAAATGGATCAGGAAACGATATAATGTTCTGAAATGCGTGAGCAAGTCATCAGCGTGATCTTAGACTCTGGCATCAGTTTGGCTATCTGCATACAGTACATTGCTTATATACACCGATTAATAAAGTTCATCTGGTAACACTTTGCTTACGGCCTTTTTAGTAATTTCTAAACACATTCATAACACTTTATAATGCATTCATAAAGCATTATAAACATGGCTATAAATATTTATAAAAGGCATAACACATTATAGCCATGTTTATTATGCATTATGACTGCCTTGTGAAGCTCTCATCTATAATGCACTATAGATACCTTTAGTTAACCTATTACCTAATATCGGGCCTGAGTGGAATGACCTGTCATGATTTATTAATGATGAACAAGCGCAGGATCAGTATGTAATTAACATTTAGTTACTGGTTAATTAATGCATTAAGTAAGCGTATACTACTACATTATTCATGTTCCCTCAAGTGAAGTGATCTTATTTGTTATGAATGTGTTTATAAATTACTAAATACATGGCCTTAAGTAAAGTTTTACCATTCATCTTATCTCATCCTTATCTCATCTTATCTAATCTTACCTTATCTCGTCTCATCTATCTTCTATTGCCTTGTCTTGTCGTGTCTTAAAGAATTAGTAGAACGAGCTCAGACTCCAGAACCATTGATGTTATGGTGAGTCCTGAATCAAGCAGCTCATGCTTATACCATAAATATTGAGTTTAAGTACTCCACTGTGAATAGGGCTAGAGTTATACAGCGAGTGTCTGATCAATAACTGCAGGAAGCTATTGGTCGTAGGTATTCTTGCTAAAGGCAGTACATTGTGTTATTCAATATATGGGTGAGATTTCCTGGGAGACGTGGATGTGCTTAAATATATCTACTAAAGAAGCAACAAATGTCACTCAAAATTCAGGTAATCTGATGTGCAAAAATATAGAAATAATTATGTGGAAAATTACTGGCGACTAAGATTTTTAACAGAACTATATTAGATCAAGTTTACATTATTGATCCATATTCATTATCATCATGTATTTAACAGGGATATTACCTTTAACGCTTTTGGTTATCAGTGAAGCTTTTCTTGGATCCATATTTCTTGTTTCTTGTATTCTTCATGCCAAATGCTGGTCAGTTAGCTGAACAAACAAGCAAACAAACAAACAAACAAACACACAAGCAAACACACTGAATTAATCTCAAGCACAATGTAAACCTTTGGAAATAACTCCAGTAGCTGGTTTCCTTTTGTTCAATGGGCCGTAGAATAACATCATTGTAACATTTATTCTGACATTTCAGTAGCTCTAGAGAACAGCAAACAAAATTCCAAACTCTTAATGTAATACAGCTTGATAAGATTCACTTTACACTATCATACACCAATCACTAAAATTCAGGTATTTAATGAGACTTAGTCACCCACATTGATCTTTTAACTTCCTGCAAACTGGGCAATTAATAACAGGTAGCAGAGGCTCACAGAGCAGTGACACAATATGAAATGTGTCATGACTACACACCATCCTGCACAACAAAACTCAGCATCATTGATCTAAGATGCAGCCATGCAGCGCCACACCGGTGCTGTGCCAAAGGCCGGCCCAGTGATGCAGATCTCCACCAAGGCCTGAAAGACAAATGCCAGACTGGCCTCATCTGTTCCAACAGGCTTTTGGCTAAACGCTTTAAGCGCTTTATTCCCAGAGGGGCCCTTGCGGCAATGTTCATCTGGAAAAAGTAAGCGAAGGTCAAAAGTAGCTGCCAAAACAAAAATCCAGGGGGTCCATTAGAAACAAATTACACAAAAAGTTGCCAGGACAGACCGTGGCAACAGTGAAGGCCTTGTAGCTGTTCACAGTTCAGAGGATCTATCAGGAGAGCCCAGCGGACCAGCCCATAGTCTGCTGTACAGCTGGAACACTGCAGGCAGTACAGTGGTGAAAGACATGGACCTGAATGTTGTTGGTTCCCGATCCAGTTGAAGTCCTGCTTTAGTGTATCAGGCAAGCGAAGATGCCATGTTCATTGAAGGACCTATAAATAGGTTCAATTGTAAAGCATTTTGGGAAGAAGCAATTAAAATGATTATTTAAATGTTAAATAACAGCAACTCAGTCTATACTGTGAATTCGACAGGTGAGGATCCCTCTCATTCTCTGATCCTCCCAATGTGAAAGGAATGGTATTTATACTTTACTTCTGGGAAATACCTATGCTGGAAGGCAGCAGAACATCGGCGTATTCACGCTAATCTCCAAGATTAGGCATCACAATGACGTACGTAAAACACTAGCTAAAGTCAGGGTTAAGTGTAGCAGCAGGATGACAGTGAGAGCATGGGGTGTGGTGGCACGCCTCGCAGTGGCACCTGAGAGAGCATGGCTCCGCAGAGAAGAGCTATGCTACTGGCTGTTGTGGTTTATCACTAAAATCTCATTCTTCTCTGTAATAAAGATCATCTCCGACGTGATGTATCGTGGGATAAAATGGCTGCAGAAGGAGTTTGCAGCACTGTGTCATTTCCAGCATTAATTTGGCGCCGGTCTGTGTATCGGGCTCATGCAGTGTAACCCAGTGACGCTACCTGGCAAATCCAGGGGCATAAGGAATGGGCCGCTAATCATTACAAAGTGTTGTACCTTGTTCTTTAGTCACACTATTTGCCAATGGCCAAGCAGCAGCAGTCCATGAAATTCAAACCCGAGTGCCTCTATATGCATATTACAGTGTAGCACATTTAATGAATTGCTATCTGAAATATAAACATTGGATGTCTGTTTTCAGCTCGGCAGGTATTTCAGGAGGGATGGTCACTGCCCAAACACAGAGGTAATCTAATTTATACTCTCCTATAGTTTGATGAGCTGTGAGACATGGCTCTGGAAAAATTGTAATTGCTTTCTGAAGTCAGATAGTTAGAGGCTGTAGTGGCCTGATGGTCAGGGAAGCGCTCTTGTAATCAAAAGATTGCTGGTCGAAATCCCCAACCAGCAAAAGTACAGCTGAAGTACCCTGAGCAAGGTACCGCCCCCAAGCACTGCTCCCCGGGCGCTGAATTAGCTGCCCCCTGCTATGTCACATATGGGTTAAATGCAGAGAACACATTTCATTGTTCTGCACTGTGTGCTATGGTGTGTCAACAATGACAGCTAATCCCTTTCACAGACAGAGTTAGGTAACATCAACCACCTGTGCCGATATAATTACACTAACATTTTGCAGATCTTCTGTATTTTGAAGAATAAACAATATATGGAGTTTTTACAGATATAAATTAGGATGCATATTTTTTGTGAACAGGTATTTTAAATGAAAATGACTTTTAATTTGGGAAAAAAAAAAGTTTTCTCCATGAAAATCACACAAATTCAAAATGGCTATTGAGATGGGAAGCATTTCTCAGCAAGCCTGAAGCTGAGAATATAAATCATGTAATAATCCAGAATTAGAGCTTGAAGAGCAGTTTAAATACAAAACAAAAAACGTAATTTCGTATTGAAGCTAAGTAGTCTAAAGCTATTTATTATTTTATTGTATTTTTTTTTAAGTCTGACATGGAATAAATGCCACTTGGAAAAGGGGTGTAATTTGTTTCGGAGGATAACAATCTTGCGTCTTTCTGTCGCTCCAAGCCGTAATCACTTTCAGATGCTGCTATTTAACGTGATGCTTTGCTTTACAGATGCTGCAAAACACTTACGAAGCAACCAGGAAATATTGATAAATATCCATCATCTTTATTGTCAAAACCGTTTCTTTTTATTTAAAAAAATGACAAGAAACATATGAAGCAACAAACGCTGTGGTACCGAATGCTTCAATGCCTTGTTTAGTAATTTCATTGTGAAAAAATTTCATTTCTTCCCCATTGGACCACAATTTTATTAGTTGTAATTGAGTACTAACTTTTAGACATGCCATGATTCACACGTCACTAACACTCATTTGTAATTTGGCAGTCATAGTTAATTAATGTGAATGGTATGTAAAAGTGACGGATGAAACAACATGTGAAAGATCAAGGCCCATGGGATTACTCGCAAACGGGATTCGATAAAAAGCTATGTGAAAATGTTCTGTGTTCAGAAATTGGCTTTAATTGCAAATCGTTAAATTGTCAAACCAAAAAATGCATATATATAGATTTCAATATGCCGCTTTCTTAGATTCCACTTAAACTGACTGGCATTGATTTCTAGCTGGATGAATCAACACAACGCTAAACTGTAGCACACGCAATAAAGATGCATTTAGCACTGTGTATCCTGACCCAAAATAAACGTGAACAAATTAACATTACTGTTTGGTTTTTCCAAAATTTTAATAGAATAATTAGGTACAGTATGCCTTACTATAATCTCATTTGCCTGCAGTGACATATTATGCTTAATGCATGACTCGGAACTAATGCAATTCCCCTGCCGAAGAATATGTATTGCGCTTGTTTGAAGCTAAGATCGCCAATAGCTTTGTAAAATAAATAGCTTTGGCTGAAATCCTGTGCCATTGTTACTGAGTTAAATGTATTCATCATTTGTAATATTTTATTTTTCTATTACTTCCTGTAATCTTTTCTGGCATTTGAAAAACCGTCCCAACAAACTCTGAAATTATTTGCTATTCTGTGTACCTGCTATATACTGAACATAGTGCTCTATGAAGTTGAGTAGGAAATTGAGTCGAATGTAAAGTAAATATTGAATCATGTAATATTAACAGTAAAAACTGAGAATTTCCACAATGGGAGCTGCACACCACACCATTCTCTCGTCAACATCAATCCACTGTTTGATATTCTCGTACATATTTGGGTTTATTTCTTGTTATGCTAATATAATAAGCCGCATCCCTGTACCTTTACCAAATCATACACAGCACCCTTAGGTACAGTTAGGTATTCATCACCACGTTATGTCAGACACTCAGAGAGGTTCTGAGATTTCCATGCTCATGTTGGTATACTGTTAAATCACAATCAAAAGTCTAAAGTATCTAACCCTTACTTCTGAACAAAAACGAAAGCTGTCATTTAAGCCTGTTTCGTACAAACCATAATCACCCATTTAGGAAGGATGACAGTTGTAGATGATTATAATCTAAATGTATCGTATTTATGTGATGTGTGTGTGTGTCTGTCTGTGTTTGTGCACGTGTGTGTGTGTGCATGTGTATGTGCGTGTGTGTGTCTGTCTGTCTGTATGTGTGTGTGTGTGCATGTGTATGCACGCATGTGTGTGTGTGGCCTGCCGGTTGTAGAGAAGAACCAGGGCGGAGCTTCAGAGGATCCGCTTTTAGGGAGGTTCTCCTTAAATCGTAGCATAATATAATCTGGATGTATCTATTTATTATTTGTCGGGAATTTCGTCCGTCCAGGTACCTATTGCCTAAATATGTGGTTGGAAAGGCACTAGACTCTGATCCCCTTTCCAGGATAAGTGGTTAGAAAACAGATTGATGGAATATACTCCATTAATATTGTGTTGTAGGTCAGTATGACATAAAGTGGATTCCACATTTAAATGAGGTTTATGTCTTTATCAGTTTATAATAAGTTGGACGGGAAAGACCATGGGTCGTTCTTCTATAGTGGAATAATGGTTCATGTATAACTCTTTCATTTTAGCTTTAGAACTTCATGCAAAATTCATGTTTCTAATTATTAAGCCCCAAGACATCATTAATTCTCTCAAATGAGTTATTTTCATCCCAGCAAAACAAACACCTTAAACCATTTTAAATTTTTAATAAGAAAACTTAAAATAGTCCTTTCTGTAGCAGTTTGCATAAATTAACAAGTTAGAAAAAGTTCTGAAAGCCTTGTCTAGGACTTCCCAGCTGTTGGATTCTGCTTCCCACATCTGTTCTGCTCTGATGAAAAAACATATACAGTGTTATTTATGAAAGCATGTTAGCACATTTCGCAACATTAAGTATTATCATGTGTTGGAGAGTTTGCATTACAGAATCATAATGCATTGGAGACTCATACTCATTGTGGACTCCTTAGCGTACAGGAAGACTAACTAACTGAGGAATCTGTGATTGATGGTGCTCTTTAAATTTGGGCTAAAAAACATCCATACAGCTCTGAACTCATTTGAACTTCGCTGAAATATTTGCTTCATAAATATGTATGGTTTGTAGTGCAATATACCAGAATTATAAAAACTATGAAGTAATAAATAATAAAGTTAACAAATGAGTATGGAAATAACTGTGAAGATGGATGAATGCTCGGATGGATGAGAGATCATTTTGGGTATTCACAAACATTTACCTTCAATAGTTCATGATAAAAAAAAAAAGTAGCTTAAATGAGACTAAAAATACGGTAACAAGCCAAGGCATATTGAACATGCTAAAGTTTGGGGAGTATGAGGGCATGTGTGCAGTATAAAGGCATCAGATGCGTCACAACCTTCCCTGGATAAATGTGAACGAGCCCCGCATGAGATGGCCTGTGTCTGCCAAAACCTCCATAGTGCTACAATTGTTCTAACTTTAGAGAGATTAAATGTGAGAAATGCACGTCCCTCAGAGTGCAAAGATCCCCCAATCTTAGCCGCCACTGGCCCCTCGCTCAGC
>JAODLD010000040.1:23001223-23013446 GCA_026781065.1 Mormyrops boulengeri | reverse complement strand
CAGACCATTCCCTCTGCTTCAAGAAAGCTAGAGTCTGTCTCTGAAATGGAGAGTCACAGACCATTCCCTCTGCTTCATCAAAGCTACAGTCTCTCTCTCTGAAATGGAGAGTCACAGACCATTCCCTCTGCTTCAATAAAGCTACAGCCTCTCTCTGAAATAGAGATTCACGGACAATTCCATCTGCTTCAGCAAAGCTACAGTCTTTCTCTGAAATGGAGATTCACAGACCATTCCCTCTGCTTCAATAAAGCTACAGTCTCTCAGCGGGTATCATCGGCCAAGTCGCAATCTCCTGTTTGCACTCACAAGACCCTGAAAGTTTTCATGAAGTGATTCTACATTATGTGTAGCTTTTTCTGGGGCTAATGCTCTGCATTCGTATTGTAAGTCAAGCATACTGCGAGTAATAAGCTGAAAGCTCTACAGCACCATCAACGAAATGGTTTCACTGGACTAATACCTGCCTTCAGATGATTGCCACAGACTTTTTTCTCTTTTTAACTGCAGGACACTTCTGGTTTTCATGTTTCTTTACCAGTAAAAAAAATCCAGCATCATGAATTTACCTGTTTTGAGACCCCCCCCGATGGATCCGATTGAGTGTTTATTAATGGTAATAAACTATGCCTGTGTGAAGTGTGTAAGATGCGAACATGCTTGCATTCTGCCTATTTTTCTTTGTTCCCAAAATATTTTAAAGGCAGAATTAGTGTATTGGACCATATTCTAAGCTATTTTCACATGGTCCCAGAAAGAGTTGCACAAATATATGTGCATATATCTATACACATACTGTATATATAGAATCTGAATTAAAAATTGAAATATCTGCGAACAAGGCTGCATGCGAGTGACTGATGTGTAAATTGTGATAAACACATATAAGCAATCTTTTTATGTGTGTATAAGCAGAACCTTCAGTGAAGGAAGTCTCTGGAAATTGCTAGCCAGTCACGAGGAACTGTCTCCAAGGTGTTTTTTGCCAGAGGAAAGAGAAGGAAGGACATCATCACTCAGGTGGGTATGCTCACTGAGTCGCTGAGAAAGGCAAGAACCGAGCTTCTCCACTCCGAAATCGCCTGTGAATCTTCTGCAGAAGAATAAGCAGAAACAGCTCATAGGAACATGCCCTGTAAGTGCATATTCAGGGAGCAAAGGCATCATACATCTCAGCAGTGTAGACGGTTGATATGTTCTGACAAAGTGCTAATCACCATGTTCTAAGCTGAAGCATATCTCGGCCCTGTGGTGACACCCCAATAAATGGAATGCCCTTCCTGACCGGTTCTTGTCGGGATCCGTCCTTGATTGTCGTTCCCCAGTTTGACCAGCTGGTGTCGCTGGCCATCTCATTCTGTGTTCCTCTAGTGCCCCTTGGTTTTAGCTCCTAATGTGTTCTCGGCAGAGTCGCCAGGCCACGGCCCACTTAGCCCACTTAGCCAAGCAGCGCTCCCAGGGAACAGCTAAGAACGGGATAGCCAGCAACACCAAATGGCCAAACAGGGAAACAACAGACAAGGCCAAGACAGATCCTGACAGGTTCCAATAATGGCATATTAATGATGTGTAGTGCTCATTTGCTTTGTGTGACCTGGATCCACTTCTATTAAAGGACAGATGTAATGCACTCAGTCCCATGGTGGGAAAGGAGTATTCTAGCATAAAAATATCACGAACCACAATGCACCTCTGTAGACCACTACCCAAGGTTTTCTGGGATGCCCCTGGGTGGATCTGACAACAGTGGTGTCGTCCTCCACCAAACTGGCATAAATTACAGGCATTCATAGTGGAGGAATGGGGTCAGAATCCCAGCAAAGTATCTTTGGACTGTGTGCTTCTGAAACACTCTCATCCGTAAACTTCTATACTCAGAAATTACATCATGTTTTACTGTTTTTTTTCTCCCTGTTGGAGCAACAGCCCATTCCTCATTTCATACTGAATAATCTTTTTCATGATGGTTTATAGTCGTATGTTCTTTAATTTTGGAAGTAATACATAGACATGTTTCCACATATATTGCTGAAGTTATTCTGTATAAGGTCCCTTTCTGGGATTTGAACCGACACGCACTAGATTACACATATAGGTTCTTAATTACCTGCCACTGCACACTGTTCTACTAGCATTTCTTGTAGAGTATTGGCGGATCAGAAGTTCTACAGACAGCAAACCCAGACCTATTTTCTCCCTTCAAAGCTAGTGTTATATGCCATAAACTGCAGTTATGCTTGACACTGTGCAAGAGTGTGCCTTATTATTGATTCTGCTGAAGGTCTTTTTTTCCCCTCCAGTCCTTTGTTAAGGGAGTACTGACTAGCCTCTGTTCTGTATATCCAAATCACCTCAGGGGACACTTAGTATTTCCACGCTCAGTGTTCAGTGTCTCACACGACTCATGTGTGAGGCAGCCACACCACGAGCCAGAAGCAGTGACATTTACTATAGGCTTGGCCAACCGACACATCCTCCAGGTCACAAACAGCCGAGGGCCTCATCGCTAGAGTTTTGGGTGGGAGTAATATGTGTGTTTGGGAACTGGGGGGGTGGATGAAGTCCAATGTTATCAATAGAACACAGATGAAAAAAACCTAGTTTCATCTTTGCAGTGAAAGCCAGAGACCTCCTGCAAGAAAAAACATCACACAGGAGTGTAATCTGTCTTGGGGAGGGAAGGCAGTCTCCTGTCAGTGCCCTACAAATGGGTTCTGCTGGTGACGGGATCCCCGTGCCCCCGTTCACTCTCGTACACGGCTGTCCTGCTTTTTTTTTTTGGTATTTCTCTATACTATAGCATCAGATAACATACCTTACACGCAGTAATTCCCGTAGGCCTATAACGACACTGAACTCTACATGTAGTGATTCAGCATTTGACTGACATGGAGATGACAAAATACTGAGTAAGATTGAAAAAGAAATGGCTATTTTGCTGAACCTGGCTTCCCAGTATGCCATGATGCTGACGCTACACCACAACTTAAAAGCAGAACCGTAAAAATTTCGAAGTGTCATCTACTCTAGCTACTCTAGTAACAATTTATCTATGTGGCCCCTTCAAAGAAAAGCACGACACATTAAACACATATTTCTTATTGAAAAACAGACAATGAAGGCTTTACTACATAATACTATTTACAAGATATTGTGGCTTGGTGTTAATATGAGGAAGTCTGAATATCTCAGATAAATGTTCTTTTTTATATGTTTATCGTAGACATATTTGACATACTTCCAGTGATCTCTGAAGGCTCGTAAGACTGACGTGAGGAGTACAAAGGGGAATATACAGCTAAAAACATGAAATGGCGTGAAATATGTGTCCCACAGGAGTACATATGTTCCTGTTTTGAACATGTGATCATTACATCTTCCAACCCATTTTACAGGAATCAGGGCGATGTGAAATGAAAACTCCACCCAGAGAGAAAGTCCCACATGAGCATAACTTTGAGGAAAGAAGTGTCAAATCATGGCATGGACGAGCACGGCAAATCCCCTCCTCTATATACACTCAGTGGGCACTGGGCAGTTCATTAGGCACGCCTGCTTGTTAATGCATACGGCTGCAACTGAATACACACAGCACACATAAGCAAGGTCAAGAGAGATTTGGTTTGGCTATGCATCGTATGCGTGGATGTGCGTGATCGAAGCGGTTCTGAACCTGGCGTGCTTTCATGTGTGTCCATGTGTGTGATTGAAGTGGTGCTGAACGTGGTGGACGTTCTTGGTGCCGGCTGTGGTCCGTTCAGCCTTCAGAAGCAGCCTCCTGAGATTTTCTCCTGCCATAGTTTCTACCGTTCAATGTAATGGCTGCAATAAACACAAACAATAAAAAACACAACATCCAGTCAGCAGCAGGTCTGTATGTGAAACATCTTGTTAATGAGAGAGGTCAGAGGAGAATGGCCAGGCTCGTTAATGCCAACAGGAAGGCCAAAAGTGCAAAAGTAACAGCTAGACAGAGCAGTGGTGTGCAGAAAGGATTCTGTGATTCACTTCTGGAGAAAAAAGTGGCTCCTGTCTGATACTAACTAGGTGTACCTATTAAACAGGCCACTGAGTGTGTATTTGTCTATATTTCCACTGTGCAATTTGATTGGACATGACATCAGGACACTGTTGATTTTCTGTAAAAATGACAAGACTTCCATGTTTTTGGAATCTGTTATGCGCCCCTGAGACATACAGAGCATTTTTCCTACTGGGTATACCAAACTCTCAACGAGACTTCTGAGTGTCGTGTTTTTCTTTTTACCACTGACATGTCGCACTGGATCACAGCTTTAAAAGTAGTGCACTTCAGCTTCAAACGTTTCAAACTGGTGTCCAGCTTCATGTTAGTATTTAACCTGGCATAATAAATCTGCCAGAATAGCACAAGTAAAACAAATGATAGACAATGCAGTTATACATGCCCCGTGGCCATGACCAGAAAAAGCGTCTGGAAGATGGATGAATGGATGGGAATGTTTGTGTGGAGCTGTGGTGGGGGAAAAAAATATAATTAAAAAGAAAAACACATTTCGGGGCCATCTTCCTATGATATATGAACATTTAGGTTGCCAGAATTAAAATAGGTTCTTTGCTTCAAGACGGCCAGTTTATTTGATTACTGAGAATAACAACGCAATCGGTAGATTGCTGAATATTTTATGACCACACGTTGAATGATGAAGTCCGCTCCGTTTCTCTGATGGCGAGCGACGCTGATATCCGGACTCCGTTCCGCGTTTTGTCGAGCGCTCGGACTCGGTGCCCTGGCAATGCTCGCTGAGTATATCTGGCTCCGGTGGATCCCCGGTTTCCTCTCATAGATGTAATACAGTATCTCCGTATGTGAGAGAAGTTAACAGGACACTGCGTGTAGCGGTGCCTCTCCAGTCGGATTTATATAGGTCTGCATCGCGAATTTCCAAATTAGAGACAGGAGCCCGCTTCACTGGTGGCAAAGTAAAAAGTGTGGTTTCTGACTGACAGATATTTTCCCAGTCTGCAGGGCAAGAAAAAAGTGGAAAGGCACTGAGCGCTCTATTATCAACAGATCTACGGGGGCTGCTCTACTGCCTGGATTTGCTTGAACCCGGGATCGTTCGTGGACCAAATACGGATTTATCGGAGAAGTGCACGATGTGGAGAATGCAAGCCGTTTTTTGCACTTTCTCGCTGCTCTCCCTGTCTGCTGGAGCAGATGTGAAAGCACGGAGCTGCAGTGAGGTTAGACAAGCCTACGCCGCTAAAGGCTTCAGTCTCGTCAATGTACCACACCAGGAAATATCAGGTAAGCTTAAAATGTGCACATTTACGCGGCAGCCCTCGGAATATATCCGCTACTGTCCAGAGCGCTATATTTATATACATCTTTCATTTAATATTTATTTATTTATATACATTTTCCCCGTCTCACTTCCTTTATATTGATTGCTACCATTAATGTGCTTACTGGTAATGTGGAAATAAATATATCCGTCGTCAATATATACGGCTAAAGATAATTCGCAGGGAAATTAAATACTATCAATAATTTAAGGGCCGTTAAACTTGTCAAAACTTGACCATAGTAGTTAAAGGCTTTTCGACACTCATCCGCAAATACCCAAGCGCACAAATCTATCTCACATCTAAAAACAACGTGACTGATTTTAGAATTATATGTATATATGCTACTCATGTTTACATAAATGTTATATATATATATATATATATGAATACAAGGTATGAATTGTCTACGAACTGTAGGTGTCTACCATAAAACTTGCCCACATATTATTTTCTGAACTATTTAATATACACGTCTTCCTTCCTCTAAGATGCCGATTAAGTGCCAGGATTAAATTATTGCAAGCAACAGTAACATTTATATACTATAATGATGTCGATGTAAAGGCGAAGGACGAGGCTGCGGCCAGAGAGGCTCTTCCGTGGCGTAGCTGCTCTGGCTTAATTACTTATGGATTGGGCCATCAATGAAACTCCTGATCTATCTATGATAAGAGGAAAAGGTTAATTAATTTACTGCGCGGTAAAAGTATGATAAGACAATAAGGTTGGCCTACTGCAGAAACAACATTGATCTTAGACTGAGCACCAAAGATCAGGAAGTCACATGTTGCTTGTGTTTTTTTTTCGATAACATTGATTGAAACATTTTTGCTACCCAGTGTGACCAGAACAAGCCAACAAAGTCATATATACAGTCAGTTTACTGGAAATGATTCTGGATACATCAACAGAAATTACCGTAGAATTTTAACTATTGGCTGTAGTTGGAAAGCTGTACAACTTTAACAAGTTAAAAATTTGTTCGCACAACAAATTTAAATTGCTTAAAGCCCCACTTAATTCGGTAAAGCACCGTCGAATACAAATGACATACGAGGTTAAAATTAAAAAAAATATCCACAATAAACATTTCTGTCTACTAAGAAAATCTGGCAGCCCTTAAGATTTTGGGGGAATTAATAATGTTAATATTAATAACAGACCTACTAATAATATCATGTGTGAGTTTTACCCGATAATTACACAATTTAATTCCACCAGTCAACTTCAAGGTGATGAGATACAGAACAATAATCTGCTTCTTGTCTGTTATTTTATTGTAGATTTAAAAAAACAAAACGTAGTTTGCTTGTATGGAAACACAACAGCGTGAAATTGTTTAGTTTAAATGTTTAGGTATGACTATTATTCATGCATATGAAAGGAAGATGTATACTATAATATAATACAGAGTTCGTAATAGAATCAGTTTTTTTTTTTCCAAATCTGTCCGCCCTTCTACAACTATGTAAGTCACTCCGTGGATCTCTGTCATTGTTGTTAAGTCCGAATAATCTCAACTGACCTATAGATTTATACTGAGTCTAAAATGAGTAACATTCATACGCTTAATATAAGTTGTGCCACGTTTAGGAGTTCATTAACCCACCGGAGTCCCGTTTTCCATGAGTCATCCGGAGCGATGCTCCGTGTCCGTTAGAGGGCTCTGTATCCGCGGCAAAGGGGCCGCTGTCTGCACTCGCATGCCTAAGATGTACAAACATACTCATGTTAGTTTTAAAAATTTTATTACCATTTGTCAACAAATAGCAGTTCTCAGATATGCATGCGCGTGCTCCGTTGTGTAACTGGATTTGCGTTTAAATGATTAATAATGAGAAACCTGGAGACCAGAACTGGTTTGTAATACAGCCTGCAATTAATGCGGTTTTTATGTTCTAGTCCAAACGCTTCACTTACAATTCAACGAAATGGATAAACGAATAAATATAGCAGAAATCTTTCATGTGAAAGGGGTAGCAACTGATATTTTAATTTTTATGATATATATTTTTATATAAAGCCTCTACCTTCAGACCAATTAGATGGGTCCTCTTAGGAAAGACGGAACCAGATGCCGATTGTATTTTATCTGACATATAGCATCTTTTAGCAGCCAGTTAACAGCAGGTGCTTCCCTGAAGGTGTGATTCCTGGGTTAATTAAATAATTAGCATCCCATCATGCTTAGGGCCATCTATAAACATTCTGGAAAGAGCTATGTGCCCGTGAATGTGGGCACATTGGCTAAGGGAAGGGATGGCAGTGTCTGTATGCAGTGCAGTCTGAGTTTAGCTTCACATGTGGCCGGGCCTCGGTGATAGACTGCTCCGGGTAATTAAGCAGTATTAATAGTCATAAGGTTTGCCTGTGAACCTGTGGAAAAGAAATCAGTCGTGGGCCAAAGAGTGTACTTATAGAGTGTAAAGCGCATGTAGTGGTTCAGGATGCAAAGGCTGTGAATGTGTCTTCTGTGGGTATTTTGTTAGGTACGGTCTGCCACATGTGGCCTCTGTGTTGTCAGCTAAGACGTTTTGAGGGTGAACCTGTGCCCACTGCTTACTGGTGCTGATGTCTGGCTGATATTATGCAGTTTGAGTCTAATGCCGATTTTCAATTTTACTACTACATTTAATGTAAACCATTGAGGTGAAGTCAGTAAACATACCTAAACCTGAAATGTTTTTCTTTTTTTTCTTTTTTTTTGGAAATTAATGACTATTTTGCCTTTGGCTGTGTAAGAGTAACACAGAGGTAATTACAGGAGGCTGACTTCACAGCCCAGAATGCCTAAATTAGTGTCCTCCTTCTGTCATCATAATTAGTTTTCACACACCCAAAATAGATGTTAACATTTCACGCTGTGAGTTTCGTTTTTCTTTTGTATTTTAAACTGTTTACTCATATTTCAGCATGATAATGTGGATTTATCAGCAGCACTATTTCAAAGATACATGCATTTTGGCGTAATGCCTTTCAGTAAAACAAAGGTGTTTTTTTCCCTTGTGAAAGTAACTAACTCTGCCTTCTAGTTCACTAATGGAGGTTAGGATGTGACTCGCTGGTGTCCCATGCTGTCAAAGTCAACAGGCTGATGGGATCTCTGCGCCCAGTATGTGCCGGTGAGCTTCATCTGCTCTAGTAGTACAGGGGAGAAGGTACTTATACCATCAATGAAAGCCAGTCAGCCTGGTACTGATGGTATAAAGGGTACACCGCTCTACAGAGGGAAATTGCCAGAAGGTACCGAGGCCGTTCCCATTGTGGGAAAATTACAATGACAAATATGCTGATATAACAAAATAGATGGATTCAGAACATTTGGACATTTCCGCTTAAACACCCGGTTCACAAATAATACTTTTCTCATTAATGGAAAAATCTACTGAATGTCATATAGCAGTATGTGATTTTTGCATGCAGTAGTCCACCAGGGAAACATGTAACTGAGGTCCGAAGGCAATCGATACATCGGTAATAAGAATCAAGGGTAGCGTTTATAAGATCGTATTAGTTGCTGTTCATAATTTGAAGGGGCTTCAAAGTATTTCCCATTTTAAATGTTCTTTAGTGCGTCATGTAAAGCAAAAATGTGAATCTTATTCAAAGAAAATTATAGTGGTAGATGTGTTTTAATGAAACAGCAAATAATAAAATCTATTTATATGGCATTTGCTGTAATTGGAAAAAGTATGCTAGCTGTACTGATAACTAGAAATTTAACAGCATGAAGATGTGTGCTTGATATACAAAGCATACAAATTTACCGTGGTTGGTGGTATTAACTGACCAAATACTGTTACCATGAAGAATATTTCAGTTGCGTGGTGAGTGTTCAGAGATGAGCTGTTTGGTAACCTGTGCCAAGGCCAGCGGCACCAAACCGCAGGGTTATCTAGGCTCCAGATACGGCCGCAGCACAGCTCAGTACTGAAAGATCTGAAATGAATAACACAGAGATGGGAAACCCACTTATGATGATCTGCGCAGAGCTCCGAAGATGCTTTTTTGCAGAAATCCTGCATTTGTCTGATTTTGTATGGAATTAAAGAAACTTAAATCTCACTGTTTAACAATTTATACATGAACTTATTATAATTACAGTGCCAGTATTACATTTTCTAAAGGGTTTCTTACCCATTTTTGCTTTAATGTTTCAATGGCATTGTATATTTGCTTTTTAAATTGTTAACTTTAATTTAAAATTAAACATATAATGTACAGCATTCTCTTGACTAGAGTTTCAATTAGCAATTGAGGAATGGATCCACTTGTATAATTCCCTATAAACCCTTGGTAATGATATTGCCATTATATTTATGCCACTTTTTCTCTGCTGGCGTAGCTGTGAGGGAAAAGTCCTCTGTCTGCAACTGATGAAAGTGACACTGATGTGATGGTCTGTTAATATTAAGTGTAAACTCTTTCAGGGGTGATCTCAGCTTTTATTATTGTATGTGCAACTAACCAGAAAATTGACCTTAAAAATGGCATCTGTTAAATGTGTCCTTTAGTAAATAGAAAGTTGCATTTTAGCAGTTTATTTGACACATCCTTGTTCCTAGAGGGTGTAAAAATCTCTCACTGGTTCATTCAGTGTCCGTGTTTGATCCATCAGATGAGAAAATACATACTCTGATAGGAGTATTGTCTAAGTGTGTCTAAGTACTGTATATTTGTCTGTATTCCTTCCTCTTGTGGTCTAAAATGCATCAAACTGCTCCCCATGAAAAAACAAGTCAACTCTAAAACCTCTCAACTCTAGTTGTTCACTTTTGAGACGCTCCCTAATTTACTTTTATGTATGCGTCTATAAATGTTAGGGCCCAATCTGTTTTAATGGCAGATTTACTTTTCGGGCAATAGTTCACTCATCATTATTAGTCTAAATTTTATGTAAAGGTTATGCTAATCATAATTACCCAATATCCTGTCTTCTCCCCTTGGTGCCCATAATTGTTTGATACCCAGGCAGAAACCCTGATTCTTGTCTGTCACTGGGTAGAGGACAAGGGGAGAGACGTGCTTTCAGAGTTAATGCCAATCTTTTGGTGTCAGGCATGTGGTCAACACACCGCTGTGATGTAGACCACAGAATCACGTAATTCTCTCTTGATGACCTTTTCATGCCGCGATCCTTTCATAGCCCCACCTCCTCTTTTTCTGTCTTGTCATTCCGCAGGTGCGCCTGAAAATTTGGCCCTCATATAAAGGCCAATTGTTTAATAGCATGTCCACCTGCTTGTGGATTCTGCAGTTAAATGATTGAATAGCCCAGATCTGTGTTTCTTTCTTTGTTTTTAATCACCCAACATAATGAAAAACTCAACCTCCTACAGCTCTTCATGTCACAGCTGAATGAAAGGCGCTTGATCATAGTTAGCAGTAGGCTGTCCTGGTTATCCTGTACGCAAGGTAATGAATGACATCTGCCTGTATTCATTATGCAGCACAAAGGCATTCTGTTACATGATATCTCTTCCTGTTTATAGCATTGCGTGGAACACAAAAGCAGGTGTGTTGGTGATTATCGTTCCCTTCATCATTTTCACTTGCATTTTAATTAATTTGAAATGCCGGTAAATTGAACATGCTATACAATGAGAAGAAGGGGTGCAAAAATTGACAACCACAGAAAAGGAAAAAAATTAAATTAATGTGAGAGGACACATTTTTCATGCATAGAATCTGTGTATATGTGTGTGTGTGTGTGTTTTTTTATTCTCTATATTTCATACATGAAATTAACTTTCATGTTTCTTGTTCTCATAGTGTGGCAGATGTCGGATGCCTTTAGCGCCGATTCTCAGTCGTATGATGTGTAGGCCAAGCCGGTGGGCTGTATGCAGCATTTTAGTAAATATGATCTCCCTGAGGCTGTGTGAGTCACATTCCCGAGAGAAAAGGTGACCTGTTTTGTAAAAGGTTTGTTTTGTCTGTGCAAAGTATGCAAGTCAAATGTGGTGAAACTAACTGACCATTTTGATTATCACGGCAGCTGGGCTGCGTTCCTGGGCAGTTCTGGTGCCTCGTCTTCTGTGGAACACGTTGACCACACACCAGGTTGTATAGGTTTAGGAGCACCGAGAATCACTAAGTGTTTAACTGAAAAAGTGTTAATTGTTGGGCTGCCATAGAAATTAACCTACAGGTTCAGGTCGCACTTAGACGTGGTCTGCTGCTGATACGCCACCTTAGTCACCTTATTAGAAGGTCCTAGTTGTAAGAAAGAAAATTGTGGAAAATTTTAAATGAAGATAAAAAGAACAAAATGCCTGCATTTGCTCTCGCAAAATATTGCCTAATGCAGTCAGGCTAATGTGCTGCATTCTGTTGATGATGCAGAAGATGAAGCTAATGACATTAGAAATGCGATTCCGCCTTCATTCGGAGCGACCCCAGCACAACATCCGACATAATCCTGTCTCTCTTCTTTCCTCTGCTTTCCCGCGAAAAGGGAGAAAACTGATAATGGTCAGGCAACTTATTTGAATGAGGCTGCAGTGAGAAATATATTTAAATGTTATTAGCTGTAATTCAGAGGGTATTTCCATTAAAGGAGCAGAGTAGCTAGCAGGGGTAGGCTTACCGACAGGCGGTTTTAGCTATGTGCCGCGCATTCAGATCTTAAGCCGCTTGTGAATACATCTTCACTCTCTTTGGTGTGAGACATAATTAATGCAGTTATGAATGAAATAAGCCCCATCTTCCTGATTTACATAATATACACCCCATCTTCCTGATTTACATAACATACACCCATCTTCCTGATTTACATAACATACACCCATCTTCCTGATTTACATAACATACACCCCATCTTCCTGATTTACATAACATACACCCCATCTTCCTGATTTACATAACATACACCACATCTTCCTGATTTTCA
>JAODLD010000040.1:22990814-23001123 GCA_026781065.1 Mormyrops boulengeri | reverse complement strand
ACAGACACTCCTCTACTTACGAACGTTCAACTTACGAACTTTCAGACATACGAATGAAGAGGACTGTAAGTCCAAATTGTGCTCATTGGGCTCCCGTTTCCTATCCGCAACGTCAAATTTTTTTCTGTGCACCAGTTCCGCCTAGTACGACTTCTGGCCGCTATTCCCACCACGCAGCAGAACACCTGAACACCACATCTTCCCGATTTACATGATGTACACCACATCTTCCCGATTTACATAACGAACACCACATCTTCCCGATTTACATAATATACACCACATCTTCCCGATTTACATAATATACACCACATCTTCCCGATTTACATGACGAACACCACATCTTCCCGATTTACATGACGAACACCACATCTTCCCGATTTACATGACGAACACCACATCTTTCTGATTTACATGACGTACACCACATCTTTCTGATTTACATGACGTACACCACATCTTCCTGATTTACATGACGTACACCACATCTTCCTGATTTACATGACGTACACCACATCTTCCTGATTTGCATGATGAACACCACATCTTCCTGATTTGCATGACGTACACCACATCTTCCTGATTTACATAATATACATCACATCTTCCTGATTTACATAACGAACACCACATCTTCTGATTTACATAACGAACACCACATCTTCCTGATTTACATAACGTACACCACATCTTACACATTTACAAAGCTGAAAGTGCTTTCAGTTGGCAGTAGGGTATGCAAAGCAGCGAGACACAGCTCGCAGTGAGGTGCATTATGTGGTTACTGTTATGCAGAGGTAAGGAAGGTTCGTTACCTTCAGTGTATTAGCCAGAGGTGAGAGTTTGGACTTCAGCGCCTTTAGTGTGCTGCTCAGTCATCCTTTACTCAGAAGTTACCCTAGTTATTAAGGGCATGGCTGGGCCTGATCCGGGAAGGGCCTTATTTTCAAGAGCCTTGCCCAAAGTGCGTAACAGCATAATTTCTAGCTTAAACGTAAGTGCCACTGGAATGCCAGGCGACTATATACAGCTGAGGATTTTACCACTGAAGGAAATGACATGGAATGTGTCAGGGGTGCCGGGTGTACTGGGGGTGTGGAGATACTGAGAGTGTTAGGGGGTGCTCAGGAGTGCTGGGGGTGGTTACTGTGGTGATTTACAGTTGGAGTTTGTTCATCTGTGAGGAACTGTTTACACCGGCCTGGTCTGTGGTCTTGTGGACATGATCCAGGTGTCAGAGAGGTGTGCTTGTCTAGCAACTCTTCCAAATAATTTTCGTCTGATTTTCATTTTTATCTGTGGTTCTTTTCAAGCTAAAATGAATCCATCTCATGCATTGTGATGTGATTGTGACGCATTGAATGTACATTCCAGGGTTGATGTTTAGTCTACTGTCAGACTTCCCTGTTGTTGCTGGTGTCTGTTGTAATGAAGTAAATCTCATCTAGGGACCAAAACCTTCCAGCATTAGAGAAAAGATGCCGGGAAGTTGAGAAATGATTGAGCTGCATTGTCTGTCACACCCATTTGACTTGAATTGACGTGTCTAATTGATATGCCCTGATTGTGAAAACCATAAAATGAAAGGCAGCATGTATACACTGAGAGGCTTCGAGAAGACCTTGGCACCTTTGCAGGACAGCATGTATATACTGAGAGGCTTCGAGAAGCATGTACATACGGAGAGTCATCAGACAGAAGGAAAATTAAAAGCCACGCAAATGTTGTGCTTTTGCCTATTGAACAATGCTGGGTGTCGACCTTTTTAAAATTCAGTCTCTATAATACATAATTGGGGTTTTAATGCCTTCAAATAACCTTTACATAAATACTTCAGAAAGTAGTTCTTGCCTCGGGAGGACTGTTGCGGAATGCACTCCGCTTTTACCTAATTAGCACTGGCATCTCAGAAAGTGAGGCATCGTACAGACTCCAGACTAGACAGTTACATGAATATTTATCTTTCAATCCAATCCCACCTCTGCCCTCCTGATCATATCATGCTCAAAATTAATAAAACAAAGTGGTATTAATTACAGCCAGAATACTTTGATTTGCATAAGTTGATTATTTTGACAGCTTTGGGAGAATCCAATTTGCCCAGGTTATTAGTGGGAAGGAAAGACATCTTTGACTGGGTTGAAGCTGGAAGCAGGAAGGCAAATGGGTATAAAGACAGTTTTGCTCTATTTAAACTGCCCACCTTTTCTCTACTGTTCCTTGGGTGTAGATGTTAATAAGTTCTGTTCAGACCTTTCAGTTTCACTCTAGAGGTGAGGATGGTTTACTGTCTGTTTTGATCCTTTAGGAGATTCCATGACTTGCTTTATGTCCCTCTTGGAAGAGCAGACTCGCCACTTGTGTCATTTTCCCTACTGTCTTAAGGTTCAATTTCAAATACTCCTTTTCTCAAATAACTTCATTACAGTTATGGATATTTTTCATGTTTCATTGGATGCTTCTTTGATATGTTAACATGCATTCTGACTTTCTCCAGCTGTAGTACACATCCAGTGTGTTTAACTGGTCTTCATCTGAGGATCAGACTGGTCCATATCTAAGGACTGGGTCTGCACCGTAAGGTCAGCTGTCGGCCCTGAGGGTTGTGGTATTGACAGGAATGCTGCATTAAGCCAGGGCCAAGAAGTACTTTTGGCCAAATGGGGCCTCTGTGTCCAGCCCGTAGGGGCGGGTAGACCTGCTAAGAGGCTGTCAGCGGCCTGCTGGAACATACCGGCGAGAGCGCTAGCAGAGCAGGCCTGTCAGGCTGCAGACCTACCGGGCTCCCGGCTGAGCAGAATAGCTCCGGCTCCTGTGGCTGAGAACTGGGACCAACTGTCAAGGAGTTTATTGCATTCGGACCCACCTGCAATCATGCAGAACCCTGAGCCGGGGAGCCGCACCTGTGCCGGCGGGCGCCTGGATCCCAGCCTGCCTGTCAGTAAGCACAGGGGCCGAGGGCGTTCGATTAAGGCGGATTCGCAGGGGAACATGCGCCGTAAGGCAGAAATGTGCCTCACCCTCTGTGTTGCCTCCTCGCTGTTAGTTTCTGCAGCCATTAAACAATGTTAGGAGAGCTGAAGGTTTGGATGGAGGGGTTATACAGAAAGGCATCTAGCACTCAAGTATTAGCAGCTATGGCTAATAGGAGTTTACATGGTTAGCAAAATGTATTTATACAAGTGGCATGCAATTGAAAGCAGGTTCAGATGGTCCCTGGAGCATTTGGGGTTAAGTGCCTTTTGTTACGGGGCCAATGGTGAAATTTCTCTGCCAACCCTGGGATTTGGACCTACAACCTGCTGAACATGGGGACAGTGTTGTAAACTGCTGATCCATGCACACTCACACAGGTGGGCCTGATGTTTCTGTGGGCAAACATAAGATGAGTCAAAGCCACAAGCCTTGTGTGTCTCATTTTGGGGGGGGGGCATCAGGATGACAAACGATCTATGAAGCTTACACTGTACCTAAGAGAAGCGACATGCTGAAGCGTTAAGGCACCTTTTCCTGAACTCTGTCACTTGTGGCTTGCACATCACCGCTCACCACATTCTGGTTTCACTAGGTGGGGGTGGGGGGGGGGGCAGAAATCCAGCATTGTAGTGTCCAAAAAGGGTGGGGAGCAGAGCTGTGCTTTATCACAGAGGGGAGATTAACTGTAATGACAGGCTAGAGTGGTAAATATTGGTTCCTGGAACAGAGGCACGCGGGAGGCATCTGTAGCGGACCGGCGCTGGATCTTCTGGTCCTTCACTCTGCCAAAATGGATCCATCCGAATACTACCTACATCTTCTCCCCATTAAGCATGGCCAAGAATGCCAAATTGCTGCATGACGAGCTTTTTCAACAGGCCCTTCCCTCCCCACTCTGGGCAGAAACACTACAGCCCCCCCCCAACCCGACCCCCAGAAGAAAACTCCGGCGTCTCGCTGAGTCCAGTGAAGCCATGCTTCAAGGCAAATTAACAAACCGCGGCAGATCGGGGAGCCGGGAAACCCGCGAGTCCACAGCTGTTATCGGAAAGCCGAGGACTCTGTCAGTGTTTTGTCTCCCATCCCTCCAATACAAATGCTGCTGTGGGAAATGGGTCTTTCTGCGTGAAGAAGGACGCTGCACTTCACACGTATCCCACTGGTTACAAGGACCTTTCCATTTGCTCCAAGCGTACCTCTCGATATGCTGAAACCAGCTTCGGCAACAAGGGAACAAAGACCACATCATTATCATATTAGGTCATTGTCAGTCATTGCTTAAGTGCACACTTGAATAAATAGATATGTTTTAAAGGTATTCTGGCAAGCATGAGGAAATGTCTGCTCTGAAGAGTCAGTGTGATACTGCTCTGCTGGTCCAGGATCAGTTTCCCCGCCCCTGGATTAATAATCCTAATTTTAACTGTATGCCGAGCTAATCTTAGATTAGCAGTAAATTCATGTAGATTTGTGCAGTATAATCGCTGAGGTCCACCTATTCTTCTTTTGCACCTCCTTGCAGGTTTACAGGTCTCTTTATTCACTGCATCCACCAGAATTATCATCTTCATTAAGGTATAGTTTTGCATAGGAGCGTGTGAACCTTGTTTGCTTCTGGTGTGATGAATATGCAGATGTCTTGAAGTGCACCTCTGGGTCATCGTGGTTAAATAACAGGAACTTGCTGAGTTTGTACAGGTTAGTTGTCTAGTAGATGTTTCAGTGACAAAAAGCAAACGGCAGTTTGCGAAGCGAAGCTCTGGGTCCCAGCAGAAGGGAAGGTGGGGTGAATGATGGGCAAATCAAGGTCAATCAAAGGGAGCAGAAAGGAAGAGTGTAGGTGTGCAGCTGTGGATATACAAAACATCCAACCATCCATCCATCCATCCATCCATCCTCCAGCTGTTTATCCATCCTAAGAATGACGAGTCTAGGGCCTGTCCTGGGAATGGATGCCATTCCATTGCAGAGAGTTCACCTTGAGTGTTGGCAGCGTTTGATGGTCGATTGTATAGACGGGAAAACAAACTACACATATTCAGGTGTCCATTTCCAGGAGTTAAAAGATTCCAGCTGTTCTCTGCCCTTCCCATTTACATGGCCGGGAACATATAACACACCCTGGAGAGAAAAGACACACTGGGCTCATGAGGACTTGGTTTCAGAGCACAGCTGTGACAGAATCTTAAGGTGCAATGTGCGGTTTAATCAGGTTTGACTGAAAATCCCAGGGCTTTCTAGCACTTTAAAAGCAAATTCCTGATTCTCCAGGTCAGAATCATTCAGAAAACCTAAGTAGGGATGTGAGTATTCCGTGGCGTATAGCTGTGCAATGTGCCTCATTTAACTATGGGAATGCATACAAGGAAGAAAGCCGGATGAATGTTGCTCGGAGACCTGAGACTAAAGAAACATCTGCAAGCTTTGGAAAGCTGAAATCTGGGGTGACAAATTCTAAATTATTTGTGCGTCTTTTTAAAATTTAAACCAAAATACTTTAAAATGCTAATATAGCAGTATTTATACTGGTTTTGTGAATTCCAGAATGTCTAAATCAAGGAATTCATCATTCTTTCCCAATTCTTATACATTCCCTTTTGAACGTTTTTCTTTGCTACAGCCCAGGGGAGAGTGAGAGAAGAAAAATGGGCGGCTGTTTTATAAACCTCAAAACCTCGTCTGTGGTCAAGGGCGTTAGTAGATCAGCACCTGCCTGATGTTTTTATGAGGAAGTGCACCTGGCAGTTTGCTGTAATGGCGTTTAAATTGGAAGTACAGAGTACTCTATAAAAATAACTCACATTTCCAATGCTGTTACTATTTCATATCCTATGTGGCTATATATTAAATAAATATGTCAAAGCATTTTCAAAGTTATGCATCAATTTTTCACCCCTGAAACGATACTGCATAATCTGATTGTCTCATCATGTGAGCCGTCCGCGCCCCATATTCGGTTTCCCCGCCTCTTCCACCTTTTTTGAAGTGGAAGTCATTTCAGGATTACTTTCTGCTCCAGTTGGGCTTAAAGCCAATATCATTGTTTAAATATTATTCTCCTTTCATATGCATGGTGGTGGAGAGCGGACCGATACTCTTTCTACATTCATTTACGTTTGTCCTCATACTCCCGTTGGCTTTAAAAATTTAATGGCGTGTGAATTTTCCATCTGATGTGCTGCCTTTTATATTTCTGGGATGGTGTTTTTTTTCTCCTACTCCTTCTCCTCTGGGGGTACGGGAAAATGTCAGTTTGCATATGCAGATGTGTCGCCTTGGGAAACTGCTTATGTGATATGCTGTACTGTTGATGGGAGAGCATGTAGGATGATGTGCTGACAAATGCCGGCACTCAGCAAACAGGTAGAGTAGCTCACCTTCCATGCATTTGTAGGCTCAAGACGGGAGAGCTACACCTATTATTATTCTCTCCCAGCTGCTTCCCTTTACACAGATACAGCTCTCATTCATCCATCTTCCATCAGGGACCTGGAGTCTGTCCCAGATAGCATTGGGCACAGTGTTGGGGTACAACATGGGCAGGATGCCAGCCGACCACAGGGTACAAGGCTGGGGTACACCCTGGACAGGATACCAGTCCATCACAAGGCACGGGGCTGGGATACATCCAGAACGGGATGCCAGTCCATCACAGGGCACGGGGCTGGGATACATCCGGAATGGGATACCTGTCCATCACAGGGCACGGGGCTGGGATACATCCGGAATGGGATACCAGTCCATCACAGGGCACGGGGCTGGGATACATCCGGAACGGGATGCCAGTCCATCACAGGGCACGGGCTGGGATACATCCGGAATGGGATGCCAGTCCATCACAGGGCACAGGGCTGGGGTACACCCTGGACGGGATGCCAGTCCATCACAGGGTTAGGGTTAGGGTTAGGGTTAGGGTTATCTGCATACACAGATTGTGGAGATGGGATTTAAACCAACAACCATGGAGGCCTGAGCCACCATGTCTGACTGTGTAATATTAAACTATAAAAGCAATCTTTGGCAATGGCAGGCATTCATATTTATAAGCAAAATAACTTAGAAATGACATTTATGAAATCAGAATGTCAGTAGTTCAAGTTGTGTCTTTAATGCTAGAACTCACACAAGATATTTTCTATAGAATTTTTTTCTGCCAACAGTTTTGACATGAAAATGTACTTATCAGTCAACACTTTCTTAAGCCTAAGTAAATCATTTAAAGTAAGAAAACATCAAATGAATGACACTGAGTGAGCCTGCTGTGGGTCATGTCAGATGCATGAGTCTCTAGACAGAAAACTGCTGAGAAAAAAATATTATTGCTGACCCCCTTAATTTATAGTGCAAATACATAGAGTGACGAGCGTCAAGCTGTTAATGAGCCTCCATTGCTTCTCCATTCCTAGTAAACCCCTGCAAAGTGTAAGGGGAAACCCTGAATCCAATTTGGGAGTCTTATATCAAATGGAAATAATCTACAGTGCCCAAATATAAATGTGGAGAAATACCTAGTCTGAAAACTATTTATAAATAAAGAATTTGTTGTGGGGGCAGCATGGTGACTCAGTGGAAGGCACTGTTACCTCGTGCCACTGGGGGAGGTGGTGGAGGTTCAGACCTTGCCTTGGCAGGATCTCCCTGTCTTTGGTGGGTTTCCTCCTACAGTTAGAAGACATGCAGTTAGGCTAATTGGTACCTCTGAATAGCCCACAGTGTGTGTGTGTGTGTGTGTGTGTGTGTGTGTGCCCAGTGATGGATGGGCATCCCACCCAGGGTGTGTCTGCTGCCTGGGACAGACTCCAGACCCCCCCCCGGGGCATGACTGCCATGAGCATTTGGAGGATGGATGGAATTTGTTGTGATTTCCAATAAGCTTCTGTAACATGCTCTGTGTGTGTGTGTGTGTGTGTGTCTGTGTGTGTGTGTGTGCGAGGGGGTATACCTTACCTTATGGGGACACAATGTCCCCACAACGTGATGACTGCAATGAAAAAACTAAAAATGTAAAAACTCTTGTATTTGTATTGGTCACTTATGGTTATGGTTAGGGCTGGGTAGGGGTTAAGGGTGTCATAGTTAGCATTAGCATTTTTCCCATAGAAATGAATGAGCGGTCCCCATAAAGATATGATTACATGACTCTGTGTGTGTGTGTGTGTGTGTGTGTGTGTGTGTGTGTGTGTGTGTGTGTGTGAGTGAATTGAATTTGCTCAGAATGTGAATAAATGAAACCGTGTCTTTATTTCCGCTCATGATTACTTAAATTAAGTGCATTATCACCTCATGGCACATTATGAAATATTCAGCACAAACAGCTCACATTTCTGCTTTCATTCTCAGATCCATCGCTAATTTTCTCTTCCCTGTTATGTTAAATTGTATTGATTGATCAAAGATGAATCAGAACACAGTCTTTGTTTTGAGGGCCGGGGATGAAAAACACACAGATTTTAAAATGAAATTAACACCTTTACTTTGTGGCATTGCTGAGAACATCACCGACTCTTGACTGGTGTCTGAATCTCCCTCCCTTGCATCTTTGTCATTTTAAACTCGGGCGAAATTATAGTGGAAAAACTTAACATCTACTGGCTCTTAGCTCTGCAAAAAGTCACTAGGTCATACATTATTAACATTACCACCTTTGCGGTCAACCCCACCATGAGATTAACGTGTGCTGTCGCATGCATATTTGCTCTCGTATTTAAACTGCACTCTCTCCCTGTCTCTGAGACACGTTTTAATTGGGTTACTCCTGACACATTCTAAGGCACCTAGGTGACCTGAATCGTGTCAAGCTTTCACAATTTGAAGCCTCTTACGGCATCACGATATGCCAGCCAAAAGCTACAACTTTTACACCTGGGCAACTTGAAACGTTTCCATGGTAATTGTGCGTTTGTTTTGTACTGTTTACCTATTTCTGGAAACCGGTGCCTAATTTCATCAAGCGCGTTATGTTCCTGTTGTGTACAGATTTTTATGGTTCCGCAGTCGCAGTTAATGAGCAGCACAAATGCGCTTCTATAGACTAGTGTACATGTACGATGCATTTATGCACATTGTATGTACTCCGTGTGGACATTCTCTAATTGCCAAGGTGTGAGTAACTATCTGTTACCAAAAATGAAAACTACAAGAGTACCAAGATATACTCTTTCATTACAAGACCTGAGGGGAACCTGCACCTTTACCTTAACCATTAGTGGAGAGACAATCCAGTAGGTCTTTATTGTCTTTTGATTTAGTGGGCTTACAGAGACAGCTCCGCTCTGCAGTGAACGGAATAAGGCGCAGCGTTCTATCCATCCGCCTGTTTATCCTGTCAAGGTCATGGGAGGCCCGTTGATGTAAGATGTAATAAATGTGAATTTTCCTTTTCAGGCCACCCAAAAGGGAATGTTTCCCCTTTTAATTTCTACATTATTTTTCAGTGTTTCTTTTGATATTTGTTCAGAAGAAACTGAGAAAAATCTACTTCCACATTTCCACTTACATTTGGCTGTTAATCTGTAGAATGAGAATGATAAAGGTGCTTGGAGGTGATGGATGCCGTGTCTGTGGTCTCCTCGGCGATATCGACAGGGAGCTGCAAGTGCGCATTTGCTCTCATATGGCCAAACGAGCTCGTTAATTGCATTTTGTTTTTGCGGCTAGGCTTGCACACATTTTTGGGCAGATGCCGGCTGCAGAGTTTATTAAAACTTATCAGCTAAACAGGAAAATTACTGAAAGTTTGGAATTGGATTCGACAGAAATAGCATGAAAGCAGAAGTCATCGTATTATGAAATTTTGTTAAATTTGAATAATATTATTATATACATACAATAATATTTTCCCCAGTTCATTTAGAGATACTATTCTGTGGCTGCTGTCTCAGTTTTATTTTCATATAATAGAATATATAGTTAATATATAGTTAAGACTGACTTTTCTGTGACGTTAACTTTCAGTAAATGCAAGTTTTATGGTCTTCATTCCGCCTTGGTAATATTTTTTTTAAGAATACAATTTTAACAATTTTCTTAGCTATTCTGGACCAAATGTATTTAACCTGAGATTGACATTAGCATGTACATTAACCCGAGAACCGCAGAAGTTAATATGGGAACCACAAAAATGGTCAGACTCCGCTTATTCCGGAAGTCAATCCAACCCAGCCATTAGTCTCCAGTTTCCCTGGAGAAATGAATGATTTCTGAAACTGAATAAGAAAATAGAGTGGAATCAAATGAGTGACTGAATGGGGGGGGGGGGGGGGGGGGGTAAACTGATAAAACAACCGCGATTGTCCTGGATGTATAGGACGGGCTCTATTCTCTGCGAGACTTT
>JAODLD010000040.1:22977729-22990804 GCA_026781065.1 Mormyrops boulengeri | reverse complement strand
CCCCCCCCCCCCCCCCCCCCCCCCCCCCCCCCCCCCCCCCCCCCCCCCCCCCCCCACAATCCGATAACACATCAGCGATTGTCCGGGATGGATCTGTCCTGCTCTATTCTCTGCGAGACTTTTAGAAACTCCTGACAGATAAAGCGATTCCATATCTACGTGCAGAGGATTTCTGCATCCTTTTTTGTAAATTATCGTATGTGCTTTCACTTATGACACCCTAGAATAGGGTCATCAAGAAAATGCAGGAGAACAGGCTGTTGTCTTGCGGTACTTTGCAAAACTGGATTGGCCATAACGAGGCATTGAAATCCAGCACTTATCTTCTATTATAATTCTGTTATTATGGACATTTTTCACTCATCCCGAGACCCGGACCAGGATAAACGCTTGGAAGACGGATCGATGCTTTCACTCATTTGCTAAACCATTTATTTTTCTGCTCTGTCCCTAACCTTCTATAAAATGCCACATCTTTTGCTGTAAAAACCATAATAAGTAACGATAACACTCGTATACCCAAGATTTTACTGTCAAGGCAGCACGTTTGCTGGAACAGAAGCATTAAGTGTCTCCCTGCTTATCGCTGTTTCAATTGCGCGTCTCTGGTTTTACTGTTATTGACAGAGCAGGACTGACAGCGCGCCTCTGATGCTCCTTTTTTTTAAGCGCCTGCAGAAGTCGTCCGCGGAGAGCCCGCTTTTTATTACCGCGGAGCAAACGGGCAACATCGCTGTGGCTCTCTTTCCCGAGCCAGCGGCTCCGAGTTTGCAGGGGGACCACCAGAGGTTCCGCTACTGCTATACTCTAGTGCTAATGAAAGCAAGCACCCCCCCCCCCGCCGCCCCCCCGAAAGTAGGCCATAAATGACGAGTGAAAGATAATGATTAGTGAAGGCCTTGGGGGGTCTTTCTGGCTCAGACTCCAGCAGCTGCTACCAGCCGTACTCTGCCAACACTCCGGTTAGTAGGGCGGGAGTGGCGCGGTTCTCCAGGCGCGCAGGGCCCCGGCCTTTATCAAACGCTGACGACAGCTGCTCTGCTCTTCTCGCGGTCATCTCTTTCCCTCTCTCCTTTGCCTGGAGTCGAAGCCAGGCGAGATCAGGCTCCATTAGGAAGGAGTTGGGGACGGGTGCAGCCGGTGGCAGTTAGCGCGGTGCAGTCCCATCACCCGGGGCTAATGACGGATCTCAGGTGTGACGTTTAAAGGTCTTTTAGGGGCCCGGAGGCCTGGACTGTGTACCGTTTTGACTGCCTTTGTAGGGACACGGATTTTAAAAAAAAAGAGAGAGACAAAACACAGACATTGTACGGACATCCCGATGAAAGAAAAATGCCTTTTCACAACTTCATTAAAAAATGATTAAAAGTGTCACGCTTGATTTATTTCTGAATTTTGTTGGAATGAGGTTTGAAATCATTAATTGCCTCAAAATTCCCCACAAAAATGCCAGCATGGTGCGTGTGTGTGTGTGTGTGTGTGTGTGTGTGTGAATAAGCATATGAAAGACTGCATGATTTTCTGGGTAGGACTCTGTTAGGTGACAAGGGTTGATTATAAATATACCAATTATCTTGCTAGGCTTGTTTTCTTGACACGCTTCTGTTTTTCCTTTGTTTTCGTTGTCTCTGCTGTCTGGCATAGTTTTATCTTCTATTATTCCATGACTGTACATTGCCTCTTGTAATACTGCGGTTGTGAGTTTTCTGTGCGCATGAAGGCTCCCAAAGCCTCACAGGTATTAGTACTGTAACATTTTAATGGCCCTCACGCCCAACTGCTGAACGTATCCGGCATGTTAGCTAACGTCTGAAGCCTCAGTTGGCGGCCCCTTACCATCCGCTGGTGCCGAGTCTGCCGGCGGAGTCTAACTTCTAATTAACGCTCAACGAGGTTTCGGTGGGCATGTGAAATGACTCGCGAGGCCGCCGCTTTACAATAACGAGCCTTGAATTACGGGACGGCGGAGAGCTGCGATATAATGCCCGATGCACCTTGGGCCTGCAGTGAGATGCTTCGCAGGATGATGAGCAGAAATGCCATTTCAATTCTCACTGGCCGTAGCTCTCGTGCCTAAGGACCAGTGGACCATAATTTAAATTAGTCCAAAGTTATTTCTCTACTTTTTTCTCTCTAAAGGTGAATTGAGAAAAGCTTATGAAGCCCAAGGCCTCAGCACTGTTATCTTAATAGTCCTCTGCCATAGCTTCTGTTTAAATTCTATTTTATGTTTTGTTAATCTTAAAGTCATTACACTAGTTACCCTAGAAACATTTTAAGTGGATTCGGTTGTTTTAGTTCATCTTCTGAGTTTCTATACACGCTTCAGGTGCTGACTGTTACAGCAAAGTCGTATCAAAGGAACGATTATTGAGGAAAAAAGACTGGAGTAAAAGTGCATGTTATGTTGAATATTATTATATTCTTTGTAATTACTCCTGAAAACTCATTCCGTTGTGACATAATTAATTCTCACTAGGGATAATGCAGTATATTAAGCTTTTACAATCCTTCGATGTTGAAACGAGATGGATGTTCAAATAAGCAAAACAAGTAGCTTATAATGTGCCATTGACCAGGTCTTTTGCAGCCGCTGTAAGGTACTTAGAATCTGCGTTTGGCTGTGAGTGTGAGACTTGCCCCTGGTCTGACGGTAGAGAGATCATGCGTGATACAGTGACGGCGGGAAGGGACGGGGCACGGGGTGTGAGTATGGGAGGGGATCCGGGTGGAACAGAACACTGGGGAGGAATGAAAACAAAACACCATTTTGGCATCAGCACAAGGGAAACACACCGGAAAACAAAACTGCCTGACTGAGTTCTGGCATGAGGTCTGATTGTCTGCTTTGTGGCTAAGAGGGGGAAAAATAATCATTTTTATCTGATTAGTAATTAAGGTGAAGTGAGTGACTGCTCTCATCACCTACCTCACCTCAGGACGTTTATGCCCTGTCTTCTAGCAGTGCTGTATGTCCCTGTGTTATACAACGCTTGATGCCGTTTAGAGGCAGTATTAATTAACAGTTGGCGTGTTGCTGAATCCTTTGTTTACCGACTCCTTTGTACTGTTATGGTTGCTAACAGATGTTTCGATTCCTGTTTTCCTTCATTCTCGTAAAAAATGGCCCCCCAGCTTGGCAATCACTTTGAAGACCAGAGGACAGGCACAGAATCCATATTTCTTCAGCTACCAGCCGATGGGCTCCTGTTGCATTGTAAGAAGACCTTGCTGTAGAAACACTCGCATGCATATACATATATAGGTATACACACACTCACACACACACACGTTGGCGTACCTGTCGAAATTGGGACCTTCCATTCATTCCCATGGGGAAAACCTTAATCCCAATCACAGCGCCCTTAACCCTTAACCCAGTAGGTATGTATTTCGATTTTGAAGTCACGGTTCAGTACGTTTTTCGGTACAGCAGGGTAATAGATCCAAAACACAAATTGCTTCTTTTTCTCCTTTATTAAACATTGGTTTCCTGAACAAAGTATGACTGTCCTTCATAAATAAAAAAGTCTGTCAATACTGCTGTAACCTACTAATAAAAACGTTACTTACAACTAAATAAAATAAATATTCTCTCAAGTAAATAAAAATAAAATAAATACTGTACCTATCAAGGCACAAATTTAGAAAGTTAACTGTAGGTTCAAATACTGGTTTTTCTGTGTTCGGCATAACTATGCACGCATGTGTATCGGTGCGGCTTCATCCGGGCCTTTCTGAATGTCGCTCGGGGGAAATACACAAACACACACAGGTTCCGCATTTGCTGCGTTCGTTCAGTACATATGCGTACCGAACCGAAAGACCTGTACAGAAGATTTTCAGTACAAATAAAAGTACTGTTACACTCCTACTACCCAGACTTAACATTTACCATAAGTAAAATACAAGACTTCTGGCATTTTTAGTTGTTTGATTGCAGTCACAGATTTTTATAAAATTGAGGTTTTCCAAATGGCAACCTCAAAAATGTTCCCAAAAGTAAAGAAGTTTCTATTGTTATTACATTTTGGTCCCCAAATGTGATCTATGCAAACCCGCCCCCCCCCACACACACACACACACACACACACACACACACACACACACACACACACACACAAGCCGATGATAGTATTTGGGGTCATTCCAAAGTTATCCAAGTCTTAGGCTTCGGGGCGTGTGACATATGGTTGAGCAGGGCTTGGGAATTAGGCATCTAGTTTGAATTGATTTAAGTTGGTTGTTTAAGTAGGATGTTCATCATTCCAGATAGATCCCATAGGACACTGTTACGCAAGATGTTCTGGAGGTGAAATGGAAGGTGGCAAAGCTGATGCTGCGATATGCTGCCGTATGTTCTTCCACCCCTGTCTGTAAATGCTGATAATGTAGAACCCAACGATAAATGAATGCCGCCGTTCTTGTGCTAGTGGGAAATCATTCCAAACAGTACCATGGGTTTTATTTGCCTAATAGTGTAAGCGGGCATATGGTGCAGCTCACAGTGTATTTATCTGCACGGTGATTGCCTTTGCCATGGCGATCACTGAACACTATGATACAAATTACATGATGTTAGTAATTATTTTGTCTTTTTCATTACTGTTAGCAGGGCTGCAATTTAATTCTGCTCATAGCACACTAGTAACAAATTCTGGGACAGAGAGATGCTCAATATACCTGGGATTCTTATAGAAGGTCTGGACACGAAGCCTATTGCTTGAAGGTGTCAGACGAGCTGAAGAAAAACACGCCATGGACACTGTGGCACACAGTGAGATCCATAACCAGGTCCAAAAGCTGCTCTTGTAACTTGGAGAAGCCTTTTCTTTCTTTGGGGCACCACTCCACCATGCTGTGGGTCACATCAGTCTGATTGAGGTCTTCATCTGAGTGCCAGACCACAGAGTGAGAGTTGTGACTTGTTCTCCATGCTGTGGAGAGGTTTTTTTTCTGTTGAGGATGGATACTGCCGTCACCTGCCTCTTCACTCTGCTGTCCGTGGTACTGAATTTGGGCTTGTTGGTAGATCGGCCTGCATCCAGAGGCAGACTGCAGCAACATCCTTTTTCCTCAAATGACATCTCAGAGCAACCATAACTGCAAGGTTCCAAAACGTACTAAAGTGAGTCAATAACATTGCATTTACGGCAATCAACCAGGGAAGATGAAAATGCAGGGAAAGTATTCCCAGGTGCCGAGACTCAGTCTGGGCCTGCATTTATTTGCTTAGCCCATACATTTTTCTGAAGGATCTTCACACCTTTACCCTTTAACATAGCTGGATATCTTTACACTACCTGAAAAGCCGCTGCAGAGACTGAGACCGAGGCTGATTACATTGCGGTGGGTTTCCAAATAACCTTTTTCAGGTTATGTCCTTAACCGCCAGGCTGAGGGCGGCTTCACACGCAGCCGCACCACGTCGGTTGTCACGGTGTTGCTTTCATTTGTCTTCCAGCACAAAGGCCTGATTATTAGTCATAAGAAAAAGGTGTTGCCTTGCGACACTCTCAGCTTTCCTAACGAGCTGTGAGGTTAATTCCGCGGTAGGCGAAAGACAGAGTGAACTTTCTTTGTGGGGGAAACATCTGCCAGCTCCAGATCCGTTCCACCCATTTGGCCTGCAGTGTGAATTTTAATAAGTTAATGGAACGCATGAGCAACTGAAATCAATGGAGAGAGACAGCGCATTAGAAGCACAGGAGAACATGTTTGGGTGGTGCGTGAGTAATGCTACTCCGCATAATGAGCCTGTCGCGTCACTCTCCTGGGCTGCGTGGGGATGTGGCCCCAGCAAGGGCGTATCTGATGCCAGATCGATGTTATCAAGGGTAATTTATTCAGCCAGAGTGTCTGCTGCAGCACTAGCATTGAGCGCGGAGGTTTGGCGTGGTGTGAAAACATGAGTCGCGAGGTGGGACTTCTGTAATGATGGCCTCAGTTCCACTTGCATCCACTTATTTTTAGCCACAGCAGAATGACTATTCTGCCAGGCGTGTTTGCAGGTAGGGGGTGACCCTCCAGGAGTGGGAGGTCCACAAACGACGTCACCCACAGGGACGTCCCTTCTCTGCGTGAACCCTTTCCACCCTAAGCCAAAGCAGTAAAAAATAAAAATAGTTCACCACAACAACACTCATACACACCTGTACGTATCTCAGGTGTTCCTCTTGTGTTTGTTTGTGGGCATATATAGAATTACATTTTAGAATAGTAGATTTAAATATTCGCCTTTATTTATAAGTTTGGCACAGGCAGCAAGGGGATCTTCAGCTATCATTATAAACGTGTTGTAGGCCCCAGTCGCTCGGTACAGTAATAAATACGACAGAGAGGTAGTCCAGCTCTCCTGGCTTGGATTCTTGCAGTGGCTTCCTGATATTCCCCACCTCCTCTTAACGCCTGTGGACCGTCATTTTACAGGTACACAGAGAAAATAAGTCATTTCGCATTCCAGCATAGAGAACCAACAACTTATGTGATGCAGAGCATTTGGCAACGATTCAGCTCGGTGGTGATTACAGCCCCGGCGGCGATTTTGCTGGGGCAATGGGTTTATTGTATCTACTCTTTCAGATAAGCCTTTGGATATTTAATGACCAATATGAGTCAGGACCCCGGATAAGGTCTTCAACTGAAATATGAGAATCTACTTTATCACAGTTCGTTGTCTGGAAAAAAACAGCCTTTTCTGAGAGCCTGTGATCCTTCAATCACCCATTGCTCCGAGGATAATTTCCAGTTCCCAGTCTTGAATTGCCATAAAAATGTTATTTTGGAAGAAATGGATTTTTTGAACATTAATATGCATATTAAATGCATTCAAACATAAGGATTTTGGTCTGTCAGGAACACATTAACATTTAACAGATTTTTTTAAAAAGAAAGACTACTTGGATGGTATAAATATGTTGTCTTGTTCACGCCCTGTGAATCCCATTGCATACTAAGTCACATAAATGTGAAGAATGTGTCCCATGATTTCGTGCATGTTGATAATTTATAACAGGGACCAAAATTCAGTGGGAGGGACAGGTCATCCGCTGAGTGCCTGCGGTATGAGTTAAGCCCCGATTTTCTGCTGGTGTTTTCCACCACTTTGACAGAGGGATGGCGCATATATCATGAGAACGACGGGTCTCTTTGGGTGAAAATCCGCCATAAACAAGCGGGCGTGAGCAGTCTGGCGGAGCCATCAGCCCCGCGCGCTGTGCTTTAGCGCCGCGCATGCCCCTGCCGTCACGCAACCTCGGCGCACGCCCTCCGCGCCGTCCCTTCTGATCACTTCCCCGTCAGTCTGTATTGGAGGACGTCTGGGGTCCTGCGCGATGAGGTAAAATAAGATATCCGCTATTGATCCGTGGGCCAGATTCTTGTGTGTACAGCAGCGAGGTGCATAAAATGCACATAATACAAACGTCTAGTGCAAGACAAAGACAAAGTGCAAAGACGGTGCACACAGTGCAAACAAGTACCCAGTGAACAAAAGGAATATCCTGAAAACAGAATATTGTTCGGCAAATAAAAGGAGATTTTTAAAAAAATTACGGTTGGTATATATGCAGTTAAATCAGATAGTGGCAGTCTGCATTAAAGATGCAGTGCTTTCGTGACATTCTTTGGGTGGGGATGCCCCGGGGATAGTGCACAATGTCTGGGGGAGATTCTGTTTTCCCTGCTTGCCCTAAACTATAGATTATCAGTCAATAAGGAAGAAAGAAGGGAATTGAAATAGTACAAATTGCCGTAAGTGAGTAGGAAACGCAGGTTTCCCGTATGTGGCATACAGGAGGGTGGGGCGAGTGTCACCCCCCTCCGTTATTGGGCCTGCTTGGCGGTGCTAATGCGGGAGATGTTGTGATCCGGAGGCTCTGCCTCATGCCTAACTTAATTACAGCATCGGGACAGGCAGGAAGTAATTGCAACTCAAGAAGGCAGGTCAGGTACCTGCAGATGTAACGCTTAATAAATGCATTCTCCTCATTACTGTGCTCGGTCTCTGTATATTTTCAAGCCTTCAGTGACAAATTTGTATGCCTGGGCACGGCTGCCTGTTAACAGGCAGAGTCTTAATGCGACGTGTCCTAACCATAGCATGAACCAGCGGTAGCTTAATGCCATCCACTAGTTTGTTCGGATAAATTTTCAAAAAGGCCCCTGATGTTTGTAGCCTTCAGAAGACACAGATAAAACAAGAGCGGGTTAATTTCATGAGCACCATCCGTGCATCTTCCATCAAGGTTTATCTAGCGCAGAGTAACAGTAAGCCAGTAAGTTAGACTTTTCATTTTCTAGCAAGATCACAAATGTCAGAGTTTGGTTATTGACCTCAATTAACTTTTCTTTTAACTTTTATTTGTTCTTGTATTTTACAGCTAAGCAAACTAAACATAATTATTGTGATATTCAGTGGCTTTGTATATATTAATTCAAGTTCATAAACTTAATTAAATGTTAAGGTCAGGGCTGCGTAGGGGTTACGGTTGTCATAGTTGGAATTAGGGTTATACCCATATAAATGAATGGAGAGTCTCCACAAAGATATAGATAGCTGTGTGCGTGCGTGGGGGTGAAATGGATTCGAGTGTTTAAAATGCCGAAAACTATGGCAGGAAACACCCTGGACGACTCACTAGTCTGTCTTGGGCCTTATTAACAGCAGACATTGAATCCTTCTCCACAGAGCGTGATCAGGAACCAGCCACATTCACTATATAAACACAGCGCTTAAACTTTTCTTTCCATTGTGAAATCATTCATTGCGTTCTGTAAAATATAGAAAGTGATCTGTATTTTTATCAGTTATTCTTTTTCCATTTCAGTAATAAGATCTGAAATGGCACAAGTACGGCGCATGCTGAATGGTGGAAGCGGTGTGATGTTTAGTTACTTGATCACCATCGGTCATGCGGAGTATGGGATTACAGCAATTTCCCTTAGCCTACTGTTATTTTTCTGCCTGTAATGGGTGTCTGCCACCCGCAAATACCACAGCAAACAACAACAGGGATGTAGGCAGCACAATCACGCTCATATTACAATTAATGAGCTTTAAGATTTAGGCCCCGGAGGTTTGCATGTCCCCCCTAAATGGCAACACGGAAAAATGTATTGTTCATCTGTAATGCGAAACCTTTTGCAATGCACTCACAATGTTTTTTTTTCTTTTTTTGTTTCCTCAAATTTTGCCTAATTGAATGTCTAGATAGTACAACATTAACCTCCGAGTCTGCCCTGAATATTGAGCGACTGAAGCCTTGAGACAGATTAGGTTTATAAAACAGCCCTTAGTAGCATTTTAAAAAGATTTTTTTCTGGATGCCTGAAGGCGTGGTAATGTTTTGCTGTTTTACATACAAGTTTCGAATCCCTTCAGGAAAGGCACCATAACCCATCTACGTCAGCCAACGGGTGGATGGTCTTTCCTCATGTAGAATTTAAGGCTCCTTCAATGTCACAGCATCTGTCCTCATGCAGCCAAACACCCTCAAACAGTGACACTATCACCAAGGTACCTGGCAGGTGACCCAGGAACCTTACTGTGCAGTGTAGTGTGTGATTTTTTCACAAAGTATAATGGCTTTTTGTGAACCACCCTCAAAGTTGCACTTGTGGGCTATAAGTGTGACTGTGTTTCCAACAAGCATTGGTGTTCTTCTTAGTGAGCACTTACCTCTGCATTATCAGCACGTCTGCCTTAAATCAGTGATTTTTACTTCTGCAGCCTTTCTAATCACCAGGTATCCCCACACCCTATTGGGTGTGATGAAACATTGTTTGTATCACATGGCTTACTTTTTTGTGATTATTTATTGTTTACAACTTAAATTTCATCAAAAGATGTTGTTGTCTTGCCTTTCACCTGAAATCTTAAATACTGACTTTATGAGTTCCATACATGACTTTTGACACCAAAATTATTATTGCATGTTCTAATAGTTCATTTTATTTGCAATATTAGCTACTTATATGCTTGAAATGATCTCTTTGCTCTTCAAAAAAAATCTCAGGTATTGAAACGTGGTCTTTTCTTCCAATTAAACATGAACATGAAATATTTATTACAGATTTAACTGAAGATATTTTTTGCTGAACACTTCACACTCTGCCACCTTGATTTATTTTTGTTTTGCCAGTGGTCGTTTTGTATTTGATTATATTTGTTTTTGTTTGGTAAATGTGTGCTTTTTTCTGAGCCTACTGAGAATCCTAATCCCGAGAAGAGGATTATAGTCTGTCAGGTCTTTAACTACTTAAAAAAAATGTGTACTGATTCCCAACAACTCCATTAAGTCCAAACAAATTAAGGCAAGCGCCAGATTAAACCTGTGTGGAATACAAAAAGGTGCCTTGAAACCAGGATGGAATGAAAAGCTCTGAGTGACAGGCAGCCATGGATGAATGAAGGATCAGAAAACACAACAAATCTCTTGCATTGGTTGAGAATTGTGATCAATTTTAAAATTATAGTTGCAAATGTGCCTTTGCAAACAGTGACTCATTGTTATCTTTGTTCAAGACTAAATAAACAACTGGCAAATAAGATCATGCTACATTGTTCTTGTATGCCTATTGTGTGCTATAATGGCCAAGTTTGGGTCAGCTTAAAAACTTGGGAATGTTGAGATTTGTTGGCATTGCAGCCCTGATAATCTTCTGAGCAGCTCCTGCACCTTAATGTTACCTGCAAGCTGTGTTCTTTATAGCTTTAGTGAGAATTGTGTTTCTTGGCTGTGAGATGGCCTCACAAGCCTTTTTCGTAACATTCGCCTGGTCGCTGTGCGATTCAGTGTCCTGTGGAAACCACTAGCACCTCATCCGCGGATAGCGCGTCAGCGAGGAGGTATGGGCTGACATGCGTAATGGAGAGCTGTGCTCTGCCGATGACTTGGAGGGACCGTCACGTTCCTGCCACCGTCTCCCCCGCCCCCTCTAAGGGCCATTCTGGGGCCCTGCCCCCCAAAGGCAGGAGCTTGACAGAGATGAATGGTGTGTAGCAGCACCTGGGTAGATGGAGACCTGACTTCTGCCTGCTGCCGCAGTGTCGATGCCGCCATTTGCCCGACACTGTGAGCAACAGGTTCCGGTTTACAGGTGTTTCTCCTCTCCCGGGTTCTCAGGAGCTGGATCTTTCCAGAAATCTCCCATGTGTCCGAAAATCAGAAGCACTGTTTGGAATGCCGAGCTTGGTCATTAGCATGAAAATTTTCACTTATTCTCCGCTGTACAGATTTTTTGTTGTTTTTGTTGTGGTTGCTGAAAATACCAGCAGCATGATGGGCCCTCGCATGACCTTCGACCCAAAAGCAGAGAATACCGTGGGGGGGGGGGGGCATCTTCCTCTGTCACCTCCAAGAAAAACTCATTTATTTCCTCACACTTGCTTCCTGTTACCAAATGCAATAAACGGCTTAATGAGAACGACTTTCACCTGGCAATGCATCCAAAGCAAATCCGTTTTTGACTGATCTTACATGATAATTGAGAGAACAAGTCTGCATTGTGCTGACCTGTTTATAAAAGTGTTTTGACTGTTAAATCTGGAAAACTCCGCTGGCATTTTGCACTATTTCAGACTGACTTCTTCCTTTCTGTATATCATACAGATTGTTGTGTTACTTTTTTCCGAAACTGAAAGCAGCATTACCAAGAGGTACCAGTTCTGTACTTCAAGGCTTACTGCATGAATACAAGCACCTTTTGCCTGCATGTACATTAATTTAGTGCATTTGTGAAGATAATGTACTTGACAGCTTGTAGTACACATAATATGATTCAATTTAAATATTTAAGTAATGAGAACATAATTTAGTAATTATAAACTGAGCTGAAAAGAGGAAAATTATGGATTTCTCTAATGTTAAGGATAATGCTTGTTTAATTATAGCCACTACTGACTCAAAATATGCTTAGTAATGATGGTAATGTAAGTAATTTTGGTATCAACTATGTGGAGTTTGAAATTAATATATTAACATATGTACTTGTTTATTATGGTAATACACTCCTGGATTGATTATTGTTTTTTTAATGTAACATTTTCGTCTGTGTCTCTGTTTTCGCAGAGTATAAAAGTCATCAAACTTTGCATTTAGAGAAATGTCAATTGCTGTGCCTTGGAGACATGGCTGTTTACTTCCAGAGCAGAATGACCTCATGGGTCATTCAGATAACCTTCTGTAATGCGTGTTACCGTCCCCAATAAGGCCTTTATCAAGAGTTTGACAATGCTGCACTTTCTATTTTGAATTGTATATGTAAATAAATGGATGATAACGTAAAAACTGGAATTATACCTCACACAGATTTCTAGATTAAAATTACAAGTCTGTTTCAAATTTAACAATATGACACAGGGAATTTGTGAAATATAAACAATTCAGATGTGTAAAAAGTTACAATGTTTTTAGTGTTTTTTATATGACATTTCAAATATTCAGGTATGTGAAAAATTATATTTTTAAAACAAATGAACTGTGAGCCATAATGGGTGACACTGTGCACAGAAACAGTTTCAGAAGACTGGTCTCTTGCAAGCATTTTTTTGTCATTTAAAAGCACCCTGATTGAATGTTTACTTTTGTGACTCTAGTGCCAGCAGGGGACTAAGAAAGACAGACTTTACTTGGAGATAAACCTTTGTCATCGACTGATAAATGAGGCCGAGGGTTGGATCTAGCTGGGGAGCGGCGGGTGAATTTTTCTTTCCTTCGTGTTTGCGCACACACACACGGGGAGTGTGCCCAGTCTGACGCTGGCGTGACACACACACGGGGAGTGTGCCCAGTCTGATGCACGCGTGGCACACACACGGGGAGTGTGCCCAGTCTGATGAACGCGTGGCACACACACGGGGAGTATGCCCAGTCTGATGCTGGTGTGACACACACGGGGAGTGTGCCCAGTCTAATACACGCATGACACACCCACGGGGAGTGTGCCCAGTCTGATGCAGGCCTGTCGCTGGAAAAAGGGGAAAGGACTTTTTTTTTGTTGAGCCCTGGTAACATGAACTAAAAGGCCATGAGCTTGGGGGGGGGGGGGGCTCCATGTAAATAACCATCTCGTG
>JAODLD010000040.1:22942634-22967483 GCA_026781065.1 Mormyrops boulengeri | reverse complement strand
CCAGTATTCCCCCAGTATTCCCCCAAGAATTCCCCCAGTATTCCCCCATGTATTCCCCCAGTATTCCCCCAAGTATTACCCCAAGTATTCCCCCAGTATTCCCCCAAGTATTCCCCCCCCAAAAAAATCACTGAGGCACTGAGCTTCATGCTGCAGGCTTCTCCCTCTCACCACATTGACAGCTGTGCCTTTACCTGGTGGGCGTCATAAATGCTGGTGTCTGTGGGCACAGGACTGGCGATCACTCTGCCTCTGCCGGCCCGCACCTTTCCAAAATAAACCTTGAAGAGTATAGAGCAGTTTGGCTCACGGCCAGGCAAAGTACTGTGAGTAATTACCCACGACAGTGTGTTGTTCATGGCGATACTGCATCTTTTTATATGTACTATTTGTTCTTTGAAGTCAGGTAGGCGCATGATCTCTAATCTGTGGATACAATTCAGAAACCATGCTCTGTAATGACACCCAGTGAAAGCAGCTCTCCCCATTCACACACTGACAAAAATGTATTAATAATCAAGTCATGTCTTTGTTTCAGTACAGAATTGAACTATGAGATGTATCCTATTCACATGAGGCCTTCGGTTGAATTAATTTATGTGGCCCTTCCACTGTGCAGTGACAAAAAGGCCATCAGTCTTCTCACGGATCTCATTCCATAATGTGGTTGTCAAAATGTCTTGATCTGTGATCACTTCTCTCCTTATATGTTTAATGTAATATTATTGTAAGGTTAATTGCCCATTTTGGCCCCAGTGTACTTGCAAAATCTCTCTCTTTTTTTTTTAATTAAATCTCTTTTATTTAAACATCACTTGGGGGTGCACTGATATGCATTATCGATTATTCCTGCAAAACACATCTGTCGATGAAATCTAAATATATGTTCATGAGTGACAATACATTTATACAGCTTATCTTGCATTTCCGTTTACCAGCAATACATAGGTAATGTTGTTTGTTAAAAATAGTACTGTACAGACTATAATCTCCAAAATTTGGTTCACATGTTTTTGTATAACGTCAGTTTCTATGTTGCAGGGCAGAGATTCCTGGCTGAAAGCTTTACAAACTAACGCGGGTGTAGGACGTGAAAAGCCCTTTATATTGTGTGTTTTCAACTCATTACACAAATGCAAGAACTACTCAAGTCACCATTAAAGTGCCTTCAGTTGAAACAGGAGCAGGAAATATTGCCCAAAGGAACTGTGCAGTGGCAGTGGTCATTAATTTATAACAAATCACATAAAAACAGTAAGATAGGATGTTGTAGTATGCTCTCTTTGCTTAAAGGCATGTTCACTTTGCTAAGGTTTAGACGTGTGTGCAGTGAATATGCAATACAGCCCTTCTTTTTGGGGGAGTGGGCTTCTCACAGAACTGCAAGGAAAAAAAAAGGGTTTTCGCATGTTTGTTTTTTAATCCGATAGCGCAACTTCGATCTGGTGAAAATAGAATTAGTTGTAACTAACAATAAAAACTCTTTCCACACACATTTTTCAATTCTATCAATATATCTGGGGAAAAAAATCTAAGGAAAAAACATTATTTGAAAATATTGATTATCTTCCCAGCCTTATTAAAGATCCTCTTTGTGGATGAAACAATATTTGAAGATTTTGGTCTAGATGGCCTGGATGTGGGTCCTGCTTCTGAAAAGGATTGATTGGCCCGCGGGATCTCTCAGCTTATCAGAATTTCTCAGGACTTCTTCAGGGTAAAATTTGATCGTCACAATTTTATTAACACTTGTCACAGAACAGCGCTGCAAGTTTAAGACAATAAAATATATATTCCTAAAGAACTAAAGTAAACTTTTTTTTCTTGGTTCTGTTCCTGAACTGGCAGTTTGTAATTGTTTTTTAAATTTAACACAGACGGTTGAAGCTATTTAAATATCATGCATATAGCATCACAAGTTTATTTTATTTGACCCCTTGAATCAAGTTTTTATTAACTTACTCATTTTGTATTATTTATATTTGACATTGTTATTTCTCCTGAATTAATACTTACGTTATGTTAGTGTCTTGACATGTACAGTAATGGATTCATTGTAAACAAGCACCTTTCTCTAAGTAACACATGCTGTACAGCAATTAGTGTGGAAGTCAGCACAGGATTTAAGCCCAGATTTTGGCAGCTCAGATTGCTACATTACAGAATGCCATTTTACATATGGTTCTGCAGAGAAAATACTCGCCTTTGTAAGTGAGTGAGTGGTAAAACTAAGCCAAACTGACATTCTGCTAATCAGCTTAGAAATAATTGTTTACAAAGAAGTGTAAGTGATATGACAGCGTGGGCTGCATTTTGTGGAGGTGCTCATTTCTCAGGTGTCGTAAGTATTCCCTGTGCTGTGTGTTAGCAAAATGCTCGCTAAGTCTGCAGGACGCCCGACAAGCATTACAATATTGTCTCCTTCAGACTCTGTTGTTTACCAGAACCCCCCCACCCCACACCAGCACCTAATTTCCCCATAGGCTGTTTGGTGTGTTTTTAAACCAGAGATCTTGTGTCCCAATTTTCCCCAAATGAAAAGTAACCTTGGGTAGATCGGCTTCTTTCACACACCATCACCCAGCTGTGATGTGTTACCTGTGGCTGTTTCCTGGAACTCGTCAGAAGTCCAGCTTTGACCTGATTTAAATCGCACTGAAATAGCTTTGCATCACCTGCGTTAGATAAATATGAGAAATACGAGTGTTTGAAGTATCAGAACAAAGGCCCCTCAATAACTGTTAACCCTGGGCTTGACTACATCAGGCCACATTATGAGATCAAATCAAACCAATCAAATTAAAGGTTTATTTGTCACATACACAGTCATACAGTGTGTATAATGTGGTGAAATGCTGGTATGATTTGCTCCAAGACTGTATCAGCATAGGGACATAAAGACATAATAAACATCAACGAAAGACATGATTATAGATAAATACAGACAACTAGCAGTATGTGTAGATGAGGCAGTAAAGTGGTGTTAGTAGTGAAGAGTAATGAATAAATAAATAAGATCAATATTTGCAGTCCAGCTGTGCAAGGAAGGGACAAGGGGTTGAACATAAGTAGTGCTGTAATGTTGGCTCGTGAGAGTTTTACTTATACAAAAATGCTCTGTTGGCAGAACAAAAAATGATTGGCTCAGAGAGATTATATAGGAGATGGGTCTAAGCAGCTAGAGGAGGCGGGGCCAAGGCATCTGATTGGTTGGTCCCGCCTTCCCTGGTTGCTTGTATATACCTCCTCTACAATCTGAATGGTTATCTCTCTGAACCAATCATTTTTCGTTCTGCCCTCAGAACATTTTTACGTAAGTGTAATGTTTGGGGGAAATGAACAGTCCTAGACGTTGTCTTCATTTAGGATCCGTATCGCCTGGGATAGGAAGCTCTTCCTAACCCTTCCACTTGCTGTTGTTATCCAAAGTTATCTGGACCAATCCTTCCTCCTGGATTAAGGATGGTTACACCAAGCTGTTTGTTTATACCTGTATGCATGTTTCCTTGCCAGTAAACACTATTAAATGCACAGCAGCATAAAGAAGAGTCACACAACTCTTTCTAAACTTCTTTTCACACCGACTGTCTGCTGCTGTAAACCAGTTCCAGTTGACTGTGAAAGTTATTCTGGTTCTCCATCCTACTCGAGCATTACGATCCCAGTTTATGCAGTGCGGCAGTAAACCCCAAACTGTGGAGGGCCCTTAGTCCGTTACTGGAAGCCTGTTCTCCTGTAATGGACTGTGGATCCACTACTGCCTACACACCTCTATGCTCCTCAGAGGCAAGAGCTTCTCAGCATAGTGGATGACCACCCCCCCATGAAAGCCCGCAGATATGGGTCTGCAGAGTTGACACAGAGGAACCACTGAAAGAAGACGTTCTGAGACTTGAGAGATTTAAATAATTGAATTCTACTAATGTACTTTTCGCACTAAAAACCCCTTTTTATCTTTCTGTCTGACGTTTAAAATGTGGGCTGTGGAAAATGAATTAAATCTGGTGAATAACCCACTTCCATCGACCGGCTGAACTGTAAAAGCATCTCTTGAACTTCTTTTTCAAAGGCACATAATGGCATCTGTGTAGGCCTGTTCAGATGGTAAACAGTGGGGAAATGTAAGATTTTTAAACATATTTTTTTTTTATTGGACTCCCGTTTGGCGAGAATGACCAAGAGCATGGGCGTGGATCTCAAGTCACTATATCCGCCAGTTAGCCTGGTCAGGATGACAGGGTGGAGTGAGGTAACGGCTCTATTCTCTGAGCCACTGTGCCGCCCAAGACAACAGTTACTAAACAATGATTTGTGTAGTCATGGAAGATTTTCGTGTCCGTCAGAGGCAGTAAGGAGTGGATTATATGAACACAGTGAAATGATTCCCAGTGAATATATTTGTTTAAATAATTTCAAGAGTATTGCTGCCATTTCCGGAAAGGGTCATAGCTCTGAATAGTTGTAAGAATCCGTCCTTCACGCATCTTCCATAATCACTTATCCAGCGCAGTGAGTCTGGATCTGATCCCAGAGAGCACAGGGCATGGGGAGCTCAGGGTGTCGTGCGGCCCTTCATAAGGCATGCGTTACGGGCAAGTTTTAAAGAAAGCAGACCACCTCAACCGCTTGTCTTTGGACTGCTCGTAAAATTCTTACAAACAAGGGAGGAACTTGCAAACTCCCCTGACTCAGTCCTGCAGTTGCGAGGCTGTGAGTGCTAGTCACTGCTCCTCTGTGCCGCTAACTGCAAGAATATGCTTTGCAACTGAAGAACATTTCATAAAATGAAAGGTAAAGCTTAAATGGTCGCGGTATCATTTCCAGCATTTCATTTGTCGAATCACTGACAATGAGACGCATCATAAGTGATGGTTGCTGCACAATCTGAGCGATACAAAATAGTTATTGACTTAAGAACACAGTGATTCTCCAAGGTAAAACTGGGTCCATAAAAATGAAAGACTTTGACAGGAAAAAATATTAAAGTCTCTTGTCTAAGAAGCCTTCCTACTGTAGCCCCGCCATAATGTTAATGATACGAAACGAAAAGGGTAGAAGAGACATAAACCAAATATCTCTTTTATCACTTCCATGCAAAGACCTTTAACCACAATGTAAAAATAGCAGGAGTTACACTTGGAAGACATGCCCCCATATGTTTTATACAGTTCCTCTTGTCTACAAAAGCACAAAGATACGCTTCTTCATTCTAAAATACAGTGACAGAGCTGCCCCCCCCCAACATACAATGCTGCAAGAACTTCCATCCCATTTGTGTCTGCTTGCATCCATTACAATAGTAGAAAACTTTCTGACAGAAAGTTCCAAATAGCCCCCTTAACAGATAATTTTAAATGTTGAACAAAACAGATTAATGCGACTCTATGCTAATGTCAGGTCTATAATTATTGACATGATTGACACTAAATGGTTAGAATTATTAAAAGAAACACCAGGAAATTAATTGATTTCCTGTGAAGACTGTGATGCCTGTGGCGGTTTTTCAGAAATCTGGCTCCCTTCTTAGGAATCCTCTTGTGATGTGTGTCTGGGAGTATTGGCCTGCGTGGGCCCAAGGAGAAGGCTCCCTTGAATTTGCACTGTGTGAAAAAGTCAGCATTTGCCACGTGTTTCCAGTACTGCTAGTGTGTTTCTGTTTCGAAGACGATAGCCAGGGGTGAAGCAGCAAAGTAATTGTCATCGGGGGGTCGACTTAAGTGCCCCAGAGTCATAATGCCTTGGCATTAGATTGCATTCTGATGGTTCCATGATGGACCTGGGTGGTTTTGCTGGTGTGCCGTCATTCCACACTTCCATCAGAAACTGATGAATGGTGAAAAGTTACCTCTCTGGTCAATGAACTACATCCCATTGATTCCACACTCTCACGGAAAGTTGATGCATGGTGAATAGTCACCATCCTGGTCAATGATCTACATCCCATTAATTCTACACTTTCATCAGAGGTTGATGCATGGTGAACAGTTACCATCCTGGTCAATGATCTACATCCCATTAATTCTACACTTTCATCTGAAGTTGATGCACAATGAAAAGTTCGTCCTCTGGTCAATGAACTACATCCCAGGATGCATCACGTCTTTGCTGTTTTGGATGGAGGTCTTCCCGGAGAATGCTGCACTACTCCACATTAATTTATTTATTGTCAATGGATGATTGAATGCACAGAATGGCACTTGATCCTTCGTCATCAATCCGCAAGAGCACATTGTGAGGGGTGGACTGGACACATTTAGGTGACACATTCTTTTCACCTTCATCTGTGCCTTATTAACTCTCATTTTATAAGAATGAGTTCTGTTTCCTGTCAGCCGAGAAAATGTCCAGACCTTGACTCTTGAGTCCACACTTTACTGTAGCAGTATTAAGAAACACACATAATATTAGGCAGTAGGCCTTTGTCTGACACACTAGTGTATTCATGGATTTACGTTCTGCAGATTCAATGAAATTTATCCTAAATACCGTAACAATTTGTACTGTTCATTGTGTTTTTACATTGCGTTGTTAATCTTCAATTTCTAAATTTTTTAATTAGTGCTTAATTTTTGAATCACCTTAAACAGATTTCAATGTGATACAATGATGTTATCGTTGCATTGCATAAATGCAAGTCTAAACTGCTTGAATGAACTGGTTTTGATATATGACTGATACTTCAGGCATTGCTATGGTAGAGCTTGATATTTCTGTAGGTAATAACATAGAATTGCGCATGAATTTGGGCAAGTTTCTGAAGCCCTCAGCAACAGCAAAGAAACATAAATGGAGCGAGTTGTTGCTATCAGTATGTGACATTCCTCTCATTGATCATTTACACTTGACATGACATTTTCCCCAAAACCGCAGCTGATAATAACTAGTACTTTAGGGAATATAGTCACGAGCATTTTATTTATGGACACTGAAGATAAACTTGCACAAAATCTTCACGCATGTTATGTATGTGCAGTTGTATCGCTTTCATAATTAAAATGAATCAGGCAAATTCACACATGCTGATTAAACTGTATTTTATTTCACTGCAATTAAACAGGCAATGTCTGTTAATGCAAAGACACCCAAGAAATTTATCTTGCAACAGAATTTATTTGAGGGGTTTTCTTTCTGTAGTTAAGTCTTCAGGTATATAGTCTGGGAATCCAGGTATTTCATTCATAAGAAAAAGAAATTGAGTCCAGTTGTTTTATTTCTGCCTTTGTTATTGTTAACATTTTTGAGAACAACTCATCCAAAATTCACCATAGAATCACTAGAAGTTTGTACGTTCTTACCCTGCTTGCAAATGCATTGGCACATTCCAATTGATTACATAGCAAATGAAAGCAGGCTGCTGTATGTCGATGAACTTGTGTGCTTTGAAACCCAACTCTCATGTCAAAATTTCAAGTTCTTTTTTTACCTGGCAAAAAAAAATACCAAAGTAATTCCTGGAAATGTACCTAAATAAGTAAGTGTTGTTTTGATAGGCTTGTGCCGGGTGAGTGGATGTCATAAAGCAGCCTACTGCGGCAGGAAATGGGGTCTGTCCAGCACTTTAGCTCATGGCTTGCGGCAGACTGGACCTCAAGGGAAGAGCTGCCACTCCGTAATTCCATCAACGTCAGGATGGATGCTCGGCGCAGGGCCTGACGCTGCAAGTTAGCGCCACCTTGGAGATTTCGGGAAATGATAAAGCCGAGGGTCTCCACAGACCTCCAGCAAAGGCCAGACAAGACTGCTTGAAGTACGATTTTATTTTTGACTGTTGGTTATCTATTTATTTGAGCACTTTTTGACGCGAGTTAAGACCTGCAATTCCCTGAGTCCTGGCTCTAAAACAGTGAATTCCACAGATGACTGTTAAAAACGATCCTATTTCTGCTGAAGTAGAATGCATTCCAGTAAGAACTGACTTCTCACCATAATAATGGCATGTCTTAGTAGTCTTTCTTCTTCACGTAATTGTCATATTAATGCAATGCTCACTCTGTTACTATTATTAACTGCAAATTGCCGTCTTCGAATGATGAGTCGTCTTCAGAAAACTTATTTGGCTTAGCAGCAGCTGTGTAGAGTAGTAACTACTCACAAGATACTAAAGTAGCTTTAATTTGTGAATCTGATTGTGCCAACCTAATATTATATACCTTTTAAAACTGCAGTGATATATATATATGTGTGTGTGTGTGTTTGTGTGTGTATCTGTACACACACTCATACATGCATATATATGCATATATCATCTTTATTAGTAGATGACAGAAAACCTTAAAACTATACTTGGGCTATCAAGTATAGCATCATTACAAACAGATGAAATATATCTGAAACTGGCAACCTTTAAAAGGCTTTCAGATAAACAATAGGAATTCAATACTCTCGAGCCATCACAAATTATGCAGGCTGACTTTAGTAGATTTTCAAAGAACTATTAGATTTGCCATCGCAGAGATACTTAGGCTGTTGTGGAACTGATATCGGTTGCTGATATACCATAAAATATAATTACATTCCATATTGCACTGTTAGCAACTTTTCCTTACTACGCAGGGAAACTAGATGTGTTCTTTGAAAGCTGGACGTTATTGAGATGCAGTGTTGGGAAGCACAACCCTGAAGCAACACTGCAGCTACAGGGACAAGAGCAGTATGTCACAGTGCTGGGGACGTCGCCGTTTTCACCTCGCCAATGAGGACATTTTTAGCGTCATAAATTTGTGCCATTTTAGGTTTACAGTGCAACAACACTACTAATGCAGGTATTTGGAAAAAATGTCATTAATAGTTTAATCGCATGTTGGGTTAAGAAATAAGTAAAACTACTGTACAGTTGTGAGAAAATCTTCTGAACCATTTGAAATTACCTGCATTTCTACAAGCTCATAAATGTGATCCATTGTTACGCAGACGTACACTGTGATGTTAATTAAAGTAATGATTTTGATGGTCAAGGAAATTGATGGAAATGTGATCCCATGTAGATATTAACCACTGTAACTTCCTTTATTGGCGATATCCTGAACCAAAATACTTTCTGTGTTTGCGTGCCAGACATGTACAACTGACATCATTTAATTGCAAACCATGCAGAAATCCACATATTTCAAGTTGTTCTTGTAATTCCATCATTTTTTCCACTTGTTTTTCTTTACTGTATATACATGACATATGAAGGATTGTGCAGGCAAGATTTAGAAACTGTATGCATGATTTTTATACTTTATGTACCAAAAAAGAATTATCTGATAATAATAATAATAATAATAATAATAGTAATAATAATTATCGTTATTCTTGTTATTATTATTATTATTTTGTTATTGACAACATTAGTATTATTGTTATTAATTTTATTTAGTCACATTAATTAATTAAACATGACCAGTTGAACATGAACAGAAATCTTGTACATATTTTGCATTTGTAAAGGAAAACAAAGTCTGTGTGATATCATGGGGAGTAATGGGTGTTTTGCAGAAAGCACCGTCAAATTTATTGCTGATATCACCTCTTAGTTTTTGCAAGGTGCTTCTCCCAGGTTCTGAAGGTAAGGAATGGATCTTAACAGCCGTGGTTGTCTGCTGATGTTTGTGATGTGCGTCTGGCGTCGGAGAGAAGGAGCTGAGGTTTATTTTCGTTTCTTCTCCAGCTGGATTGCTCATCATATGGGTGCGGCTGACTGACAGGCTAATGCATGGGCCCACTAGGACTGTGTCCCACACCCTAATATTTGGGGATTCGTTGTGGTTTGTCTTGAGATTCAAAGGCCAATTATTACATTTTCAGCATATAAACCATCGTACCATTTTACGTTTTTGGTGGTTGCCATTTGCTTTATGGGAATGAGTGTATTCTGTGTCCAGTGAATGAATCATCTTATGCCAACAGAGGTCATTAAGTTGCACTCTGGATGCAGTTTAAGGTCCATTTCCAGCAGTGGTTAGTCATTATGGATCTACAGACCAACATGATTTAGAGGCCACGTTTTTTTCATAGATATCAGTGACCGGTATCACTTCAGCTTCTTTTTAAATTCTCGCTGCTTTAAAGTAACAGTCTCTGGAAACTTGTTTGTTTGATGAGTACCTGAACCATCTTGCCCAAGCAGAGGAAATGCTCAGCTTGATGAATTAACCCGCATGACCCTGTGTGTAAGCTGTCATGGGGATTTCAGAGAGATCCACAAGCAAGGTCAGGATGAAGCCAGAAATGCGATGTAATGTGCTGCAAAATAACCGCACGGCGGTAGATGAAACTCTAGTCTGAAATGGAGCTGGGCCCTGACAGGTCGTTTATTCTTGGAAATAAATTTTCCATGTGTGTTTTCTGGCAAGGAATTCCATTCTGTGTCTAAAATACAATTGTTTTATACTTTTAACTTCATACATTTAACTTTACTCTGCATGAAAGTTTTCATATTATTTCTCTAGCTGGCTGCAGTGCATATACCTCTTGACAACTGATGCAGGGCAGATAATACAACAAACTGCTCGAGGCCGTTTCCAACAGATGAAATTTGGATGACATGGAAAATATTTTCCCAGAGTTCAGTGGTGGAGTAAAAGGGGTCATAATGAAGGTTTGCTTGATTGGTGGAGGCTTGCACAAAGATTATTGTGACACAGGAATCTCTCGGGGCTACCACGATCTGCAGAGTCAGTGGCTTGATACTCTTTCGATGGATGATTTGCTATGAGTTGGCAGACATCCTTTCGGCACCCAGGACTACTGTTATGCCTATTGACACAAAATAGTGTTGTTCTAGTAATAGTGTAATAGAGTTGTTCTTCAACTTAAATCTTTAAATTCAAGACAGTTAATTTGATAGATCTGTTTTTTTTAATAATGCTGTTTTCAGTTTGTCATACCATTGTCTTTTCCTGTATGAGGAGATTAATTATTCAGTAATTGCTGTAAAGCAGAGAATCAGTTGCTTTAACGGTATCGGCGGTTACTCTTATATGGTATTAAAACAAAGCAAAACGAACAAAAGTAACGGGAAACCACTCAGTTGTGAAGGTTAGTGTTTGTGTTTACTGCCCTACCACCAAAGTAATATATGAAATTTACGGTGACATAAATCTATAGTGTTTAGTCTTAACACACGATCGGTGTTATTGCCATAAATTTCACCCCCCATGTCTATACATCCTTAAATAAAGTACAATGCATTTTAAATCTTGAATATTTCATCCCCTCTCTCCTCCTACGGTTTATCTTCAATTGATTTCTCCATTAAAAACAGACATTTATTAGTTTTCCATTATCGTCATCACTCTTCATCAGGTAGCACTTCTGGAATGCGTTCAATTAAGACTGTAATTCAGCGAAAGTCTCTGCAAGAATCACGGGCTGCTGCAGTCAGGGCTGCGCGATTAGCGAGGCGAGGGCTGGCGCAGTGATTGCAGTTCAGGGCACACTGGCAATGAGGTCAGCGGCATCCCTGAATGGCCCGGTTTGATGGGGATGCGGAGTCAGACGTGAGCGAGCCGTGGGGAGACCAAGTCTTTGCTCAGTGTGGCGGGGGGATCTGCTGTGTGGACAGGCTGCTGGACGGCTCTGGGTTACGGGGGACAGCTGGCAAGGCTTACGCTCTAGTCGATGGGAAAGTTTGAGGGCTGGGTTTTTACGATAAGGGAGCCCGAGGTGTCTGGGAGCGCCCCCTCCCTCCCTGAACCTTTTTGACCTTTCCTTCCTCACTCATTCCCAGACTTTCACCCAATTGTACACATTGCTCCCGATTTGCCTTGGATGTCGCAGTGACTGAGGCCGAAGCCGAGACACCTGGAGGTTTTTGTTAGTATGATGTGACACGGCGAGTTGCGGGCAGCGATGCTCACTGCCACTGGTATAAGCAGCGCAACTGTGTATCAGCCTGACAGGACAGCAACAGCTGACAGGAGGCCTGTCCAGGGGGCATTGGGGCACAATGTGACCCCCACCACTTTTATGCAAGATGCATGCATATATATATGTGTGTGTGTGTGTGTGTGTGAATTTATACAGTTTTACGCAGTAATTTTAGAATGCTTGAATAAGCAATGTCTGAGCTATTCCATAAATACATAAAACCACCCACTTTCCTGCCATGTCTTTACCATTGGACATTAGTCAAAAGCTGTTTGTCTGACACTGTGATACATTATAATCTTCTCCCCGTGGTTCAGAGTGAAACTAAATGTTGTTTAAAGAATTGGAAGTTTACGACAGTGGCGCAGTGCTGCAGTGGTTAGCACTGTTGCCTGATACCTCTGGGACCCGGGTTCGAGTCTTTGCCCGGGTTCCGTGTGTGTTGAGTTTGTATGTCGTCCTGGGGTTTCCTCCAGGTAGTGGTGTTTTACCTCACAGTACAAAAACAAGCTGAGGTTAATTGGAGTTACCAAATTGTCCCTAGGTGTGAGTATGCCCTGCAATGGGTCGGCGCCCCGTCCTGGGTTGTTTCCTACCTGAAGCTTCTAGGTTTGGCCTTGGTCCCCCTGCGCCCCTGAGTAGGACAAGCACTGAGAGAAAATGGGTGGAAATTTAAAGAGGTCCTTTAAACAATGCATGTGTGAACAGCAAGCATCCGATATACCAATGTGCTGTTTGACTTTACCACTCACACGCCTCCTATCACTTAGCTATACCTAATTCACATTTTTGTCTAATTAAATTAATTCATTAAGTGAGCTGGCGGTGAAATTTGAGAAGTTTTAGACCCAAAGCGGTATTTGTCTGGCCATACAACAAAATATCAGTAACGTTTTGGAGAAAATTCTTTCTCATTTTTAAATTATGTTACTGTTAATTTACATATCTTACAATGTTAAATTGTGCGTATAAGGTAGGGTGTCAATATATTCTATTTAACATGGAGATATGCCTGTATTTTTCTTACTTCTAATTTCCCCAGTTCCTCAATCAGTGGGCTAAGTCAGGATGACAGTATCTAAATATGAAATATGAAACCATTTCAGTTATGGGTCACGGATCGCAGGCCGTATTTCCCGCATGGAGCACAATGCCTGTAGTACAACAAGGCAACGCCACACTCGGCGGTCTCACACTGGGGCTTTCGCTAGGAAGCACCTGTCTCAATCTTGCTGCGTGGCTGCCCCCATACATATTAAACACTGTATCTCTCGCTGCGCGGGGTCCCCTGAGTCTCACAGGTAATTTGGGTTTAGAAAATTTGTACAAGATCATTAGTTATAATTTCTAAGGTGCAGCAAAGCGCAGCAATGAGATATTGTGAGGGATTAGATGAAGTCTGGAAGCATCTCGGCCTCTCTGCTGCATAGATAACATGGGTAGGTCCTGATGTTAATTGCTGTTGCAATAATATTAATAAGTCCAGTGCAATATGTGCATGAGAAATTATGTAATTTTGTAAAATGGAAAAATACCGTATAATTATAACAAAGTATAAACATTAATTAACCAATATTTTTTAGCTAATTAATATATTGTAACGTGTTACATTAGGCAAAATATCTATTGGATCAATTTCGTAAGCATACTGTAATATAATATTCAAGGTAATGTTTTTGAATGGCATACAGATATACAATGAATTATTTATTCATTTATTTTATTTTGATACTGTTAGATGTAATCCGTGTATCGTGAAATAATCTTTCCAGGTCACATTTCCATGTACAACAGAGAGAGAGCCAAAGACCACGGCTGCATTGCCTAATGATGGATTTAATTACTTCTGGTCAACTTGAAATATATCTGTAGACCACAGGCAGGAGATAATAATGCAGCGCAGCCTCAGATCAGCAGACAGAGGCAAATGAGCATCAGTCAAAAAGTCTGAAGGGTAAAGAGATGACCGAGAGGTGGGACGGTATCATTTATGGAGTAGGTGAATCATTGCTCAGAAATAGACCAGCTTAAAAAGTAATGCATTGATAATAATCTTGTTTAAGCAAGCACATGGTGGATGGCGATGACATTCAAGAAACATGTCATTTCTAGGGGTGACCTGTGTCAGAATAAAATGCTGTGGCACATGAACACATCTGACTTATAACTAACAAATCTAGACACACAACAGGGATTTGTGCAAATTTACAAAAAAAATGTTTTGAGAGTCATTCTAACAAATCTTAGGTATCCGGCCTGCATTTATATGAAAATCACCGGGGTGGAACAGAGCATTGTGAAACATTATAAAATGCATTAGATTTTAACGGTATTGATTGGATTGTCTCTGGCAGAGCTAGCCATGTGAGCAAGGCTCACAATAACATTATCAGTAGCGTATTTCGGGATTTAGTTCATTTAAGTTGTGATATTCACATAATGCTCTTGCCACGTAACACACCAGCCAATCATTTATCTGAAGTTTACAAACATTTTCCCAAATGGGACTGAGGGAGGCTTTTTACACGTGGCCAGTTCCCTGTGTCCTGAAAAACTGAAAAGAGGTTTACATTAAACATTAAACATTGGTTTTTATCTCTGTGGATACGAAGACTGACGTTACGCCAACCTCTACTGCATTACTGAAGATGAAGGTACTACGGTGGGTTCCAAACAGTGTGGGTGCGATTGGCCTCATTCAGTGGGGTGACCAGCTCAGGAAATCCAGGGTCCCCTGGAGGAATTTAGAATATTTTTCCAGTGCTGGTGCAAGTAAATCATGAACTTATTAAAACATTTCAGAAGGTACAAAAGACAGGAACATATAGTATATGCCATCCATCCATCCATCATCCTCCGCCTATCCGAGGTTGGGTCGCGGGGGCAGCAGTCTCAGCAGGGAAACCCAGACTTCTATAGTATATGTTCTTTGCTAATACATATATTTTTAATCCCAAACAGATTTGTTATTTTTATGTGAATAACCTTCATTTTGACCTGTTGTACAGTTTTGTGAGTACTGTGACCTTGGACATCAGATGTACATTAGGAAGCAATTTGGATCAGTTCTACAGAGTGGAGAATTTTTTAAAATCGCATTTTAGCATAAAAATCTTGGGGCTGTTTGCTATACATTGGATATATATGCATGTGACGGTGTTTTCACAGATCGACGCTGATCAGTGCGAGAAGCTAAGCTTTCTTTCTGTTCTCATTCCAGTGTCATGTTTCTCTGCTAACAGCAATAATTTTACTAGTTTTTTCCAAAGCTAATTCAAATAAAAGTTATATAGCTGTGTGTGTGGTTGTGTGTGTATATATATAGACCAGTTTATATGATATATAACTATTCATTCAAACTATCTGCTCTTAGGGTAGAACGTTGGGTCCTGAGCTATCATCATTCATCATAATGCGTGCCCAAGTACTGATCATAACAATTATAGTGTTAATAGCCATATTGACTGTTTGTCAGTGATGTTATGCACCTCACTGATTAACTGGGCATTACTGGTAAATCTTTTATTAATTGAAGTGACTGAAAGAATTCAATGACATAAATGACTGTGAAACAGAGACTTAATCAGGCTTGTGGTGATGAGGTGAAATTAATTCCATCTCGCACAATATCCAGACTCTTGTGCGAGAATAATACATTAAGTTTCAATAGAATGTTTTTTGTGAGCTTCTTGTAGAAAAGATCAGATTTACAGATTTTCATGCAACGTGTGTGACGGCTGCTTAGGAAGCTGTTAGTCTTATTTGGTTATCAGATAAATCCTCATTCACCAGGGTGTTATTCAGGGTAAGTTATGTGCGACCGCTAAGACTACGGACTGGGGTTTTGATGGAGATAGGTTTGTGTTAGCAGAAGGCTAATCCGCAGAAATGCTTGGAACTCTTATTTGCGTGCGGCATTGGCCTGCATTGGCGTGGGCGTTTCCTGCTCTCACCTCCAAAATGGAGTCTTCCCGCGCTCTGCCAGAGCTGGCCGTCGCCCCCAGCACCCACCCCAATGGGCCACGCATGCAAAGCAGCCTCTGGCGGTTTTCAAACTCAGAATTTCATTACCACGGTAACTGGTGAGGGAATCGATATGTGGCGAGGGGCAGCTCTTTGTCAGGTCAGAGATGAAGGCATTAAGTTTGGAGGTTATTAACAGCAAACAATGTTTAATTGCAGTCCCTAAGCCTCAGTCGATCGAGCAGCAGAATTAATCTTGACGGACAAGCACTCCTTTTTCTCTCATATGTTTTTTTTCATGTTAATGCTGTTTACTATTCAGCGCACACACACCTTTGGAGAATCGCACGCCCACACAGCAGTGGTGGCCATCGCTGGGCTAATCGCAGAGCCAGCTCTGTGTGTGGCGTAGGCTGGCATCTTCACAGAAGCGACCGGAGCTGCCCACGCACCAGTGAGCACAACTCCGCAGTGTCAGGCAGGTCGGCTGTCCGTAAGCCACGCTAAAGTTCATCCTGCTGACAACTACACACGAATCAAACAAAATATGAATAAATAATCGTGAGTGTGTCCATGCGTGTGTGTGTGTGTGTGTGTGTGTGTGTTATTTATATACTACACTGTGGGGACCAAATTACTCCACAGTCTAATAAGAACCTGTTACTTTGACATTGTAGGGACCATTTTTTTCTGTCTCACAAGGGGAAACTGAATTTTGTAAAAATCTGTGACTGCAATCAAAAAAATTAAAAATACCGTAAGTCTTGTATTATGTTTGCTTGTCATTGTCGAGATTTGGGGTTTTGCCCATAGAAATGAATGGAGTCCCCACAAACATATGAATACAAATATGTTGTTCTGAGATAGTGGACCAGAGAAAATAGCCCTTAAGTTGGACAGATGTGACCAAAACATTGAGATTGTCTGCAAAATTACCCTTATATATATCCATCCATCTTCCGTAATGGCTTATTCCATGCAGGCCTGTAGTGATTATCTTTGTATGTCAGGTAACATTCATTGTCATTCATAATGATAAACATGAATAAGAAAAATATATGGGGAATTTTCTCTTTAATATCTGTCACTGATTATTTACTGGTGTTATTTCTCATGACATTTCTGTCCTATTTTAGTTGTGGTAATTACATCGCTATCTGCCTATATGTATGTTTATATTACTACATGCGGTCTGTTGCTTGTTTTAACCTGGCTACCCAAGGGGCCGGCATGTCATTTACGGCAGAGATGCAGTAATAACAGGCCACATACAGGCACTTCACAGAAAGCACGAGATCCACCTGCTTCCCGTCATAATCAGGCAGCAGGAAAAGGCCTCCGATGCAGATCGGCATCTGCTTAGAGCTTAATAAAGCTAACGCTGCATTACATGCATTAAACGCAGTCGACTCCTTTGGATCCGCCCCCTGATGGGCACGGCAGATGATTAAGCTGGAGATCGCCAAATCTTCCTCTCTGATATGTGACTGGGGCTCTTCCTTCATGGCCCCAGGACACTCCCAGCTTCCACTTTCTAATAGACCAGGGCTCTCAGCGCTTCGTTATCAGCCCGCAAAGGAGATAATTGGGAAATGGGCCGTCATCGTGCTCTGTAGTATATTTAACACGAAATGGGAGATGGAGCAGAGTGGAAGACGTTTGACGGCAGCGGTTGGACCCCTGAAATTGAACCTTGAAGCACAGTGTGTAGCCCTGACTCGCTCCCAGTAAAATATCATCTTTAATATAAATGGATAAAGTTTGAAATTTTAAGCCCTTACTTTGAGAAAAGTTAGGTAAAGGTAGAATTAATAACCTTTATTTGTTTAAAGCATACCTCAAAGTGTAAAAACTTCATAATCGGTGTTTTTTTTTTGCATGTAGCATTTCAGATGAAGGACTTCACGGAAGCAGAGGCAGAGGAAAATGCGATCAGGGGAGCAAAAATGAAACTCAAACAAAGGTTGAGTGTGTAGCAGAAATACCGCTGGAGTGGCATTTAGGCGGCACCTGCCCTTTTGTTTCCTTTCATCACCTAAAGCCCTGGGATGAAAGAGGCGCTGTAAGTCAGCAGAAGTAGCCAGCGCCTTCTAGCTCTTGAAAGGTCAGTGATGATCAGTCCTTGATAGCAGACGGGGGGGGGGGGGTGTTAACTGTAATAGCGATAAACGTGGTAGAGGAACCCAGAGCAACTTGAAGCACGAATGCCTGCACATATATAACCTTCTAAGTGCCTGTCCTGCTCAGGACCATCTGGTGCCTAGTCCAGGCAGGAGACGGGGGAACATGCACACACAGTCAAGGTGGGGGTCAAACCCTCAGCCATACTGGTGAGAGACACAGCATCACCCATACACACAAGCGAGCCAAAACATTATGACCGTCCCCATGTGACAAGAATGCATGCCAAGGTCTGGGATATAATAGACGGTGAGGTACTCATAGTGAGGTACTCATTCGGTACTCGTAGTGATGTTGAATGCAGAAGAAATCGCCAGCGATAAAGATCTGAATGACTTTGATAAGGACCAAATCATTATGGCCAGGTGACTGGGTCAGAGCAGCTTCCTAACGGCACGGCTTGCGGCGGGCTCACGGTCCACCGTGCTAATTTTGTGTCACAACCCATAGGGCACGGAACCTTGCTGCATACATGTCAATATACGTCAGTCAAAAGTTTGGACACACCTACCCATAGAAAGCTTTATTTGTACTGTTCTCTACATTTTACAGTAATTATAAAGACATCAGAACTATAAAACAAAATATATATATTATACACTGACCAAAAAAAAAAAGCGGAAAACAAAAAAAAAAATTGTTGGGGTTAGGGCAGCTCTGTGAGTTGGGACTCAGACGGTTGCTGGTTCAAATCCCTGGGTCAGTAGAGTGATCCCACCATTGGGGCCCTAAATAAGGCCCTTAACCCCAGTTGCTCCAGGGATTGACTGACCCTACTGTCTCCTCTACACCAGTTCCATGAGGTGGCCTCCTGGGATGCTTCTCCAGCTGTCCTGAAGGAGGTCCTACATGTATGCTGAGCACTGATTGGCCGCTTTTCCTTCACTCTCTGGTCAAACTCCTCCAAAACCATCTCTACTGTGTTTAGGTCAGGTGACCAGGTCATGTGATGTGACACTGTCGCTCTCCTTTGTAGACAGCTTGCCGTGTCCAAAATTAACGTAACCGTAACAGAAATGGTTTGCTTGACTCCAACACTCGTGCAAAGCTGCATGAGAATGTCGCACTGTCGTTTCATGTTTTGTCATGTTGTTTTTTGCCACTATCAGTTTTGACAAATGAGAAACATTTCCTTCTCCTGTTGACATTACATTTCCAATGAACGGCTGCTGTTTCAATTTAATTTCCAAATCCGACATGCTCAGGGGGTAGTTGGTGCATATGGAACTGCTAATTTCAGTGTTTATTTACTCATCAATGGCCCAGAAATGTAAATTCTGCTTCACCAATTTCCTTGCAATATGCAAATTTAGTTATACTCTCTTTTTGCAGTAATATTGTCAGCATGTACTGTAAAAATGTCATTACTCAGTTTTGAATGGCATTTTTGTAAATACCAGGGAGAATATGAAAATTGCATGTTGTTTGGGGGGGGGGGGGGGGGGGCATGGTGGTGCAGTGGCCTTACACCCCCTGCCCACACAACCCTTCGTAGCCTAAACAGCGGATGGATACTTTGTATCTGTACTTTGTATTTATTACCTTATGTTGCATTTTGAGTTGTATGATGCATAAATGTCCACTGGATTCAGAAGCCATGGCTGGCTTTTTGCGGCGGCATGGAGAGCACCTCCTTTGTTCCTCCACGACACAAATCCTCCCACTTGGAGTGACTCACTCACGTCTGTAGCGAAGTCCTGTCCCCGTGGATTTGTTGAGATGACACCCCTGAGGTTAATATAAACACAGCAGGATTCTCCATTTTCATAAAGTACTTTCAAGTTTGTACAACCATATACATCAGATTGTCTTGGTATTTTTATGGAATTTTCTGATCTCTTTTCACTCACTGCACATTATGATTTATGTTTTTCAGTAAAAGTTTTAAGAATGTTTGAAAAGCACTTGATGGTAAGCTATCTTGGCACGGTGCTCTTTATAACATCATCGCAGTATAGCTTTATGGAGTTAGACTTATGTCAGGAACAGATATTGATGAGATGATAAAATTCGGTGTGGATAAGAAAAAATATCTCTATAAAAGTAATGAAGCCATTTTTTTGGAGCAGATCTGGGCTTGAATGCAACTGAAGCTTCCAGCGTCACACTGCGTCACACAGCGTCATACTGCGTCACACAGCGTCACACTGCATCACACAGCGTCACAGTTTTTTCTGCACTTGACATAGACCTATTTGATTTTTCTTTGGAATGACTTCCAATCTTGAAGAAGTCCCACCTTCAGTATTTATTTGTAATTAGCGCAGTTAAATGCGGTATTTTCCTTGTCATTGTTAGGTCACTGGACCTTTATAGAAATGTACCATCTCCCGAGACCAAGCATGTGGTGTTTTGCTGTATAAAATACCCTGATTTCAGGTATAATCTTTTCATATTTATAGGAGGAATAGCAGTATTCAAGCCACAAAAACCAAATATAGCAAATTTATGCACTGATTAATAAGTACCCTAATTAGCCAAGATTCATGATACTGTCTGAGAGACAGGTTGTCAGATTTTTATTATGGGATAGCGATGTCAGAGCGCAGCAGACAGACGCTTAATTGCAGTGTTGGTGGGGGGAAATAACATTATAAAATTTTTACGGACGCTGACAAGCACCGTCCTTCAGAATCAGTCACTGTAGGCATGACCAAACCAGCAAATGCCGGTCAGATTCGCTACAGAGCTGGGGGAGTGATCGTAACCTGGGGGCATGGCAGTAAACCTGGGGGCATGGCAATAGACCTGGGGGCATGGCAGTAGACCTGGGGACGTGGCAGTAGACCTGGGGGCGTGGCCGTATACCTTGGGGCGTGGCAGTAAACCTGGGGGCATGGCAGTAAACCTGGGGGCGTGACAGTTGACCTTGGGACGTGGCAGTAAACCTGGGGGCGTGACAGTAGACATGGGGGCGTGGCAGGAGACATGGGGGCGTGGCCGTATACCCTGGGGCGTCGCAGTAAACCTGGAGGTGTGGCAATAGACCTGGGGGCGTGGCCGTAGTCCTGGGGGCGTGACAGTAGACTTGGGGGCATGGCCGCATAGATGGCAGCGTGATGGAAACCTGCAAAAAGACGCGATCGCTGTGTCTGTTCCCCTCATTTAACAATCCAGAAGAACAAGGCCTTTCATGTGTTTCTGAGGAGTGCGGCAAAGCATTTGAATCTGCAGACAGGGTATGGAAATGAATGTTCTCTTTCCGCCTCCTTTACATGTGCCTTAATTGAAGGATGACATTTCGTGTCTGCAGTACCGCATAGCACAGGAAGACAGTTCTCTGAGCTTCCAGGCCATAGGCTTGAGTGCAATTCAGGAGCAGGTGAAAAGACAAGCAGGAAAAGACAGCATGTGACAGAACTGCCGTGTTGACAAGCGTTGACAATCTAATATCTGCAAGTCCTTCCCAAAACGACATTATTCTCTGTGCGGTGCTCACCTTTGCTTTCTTGTTTATATCGATGAAAATATGTCACAGTTTTGGGCTTGCATTCTTTTTCTGTTTCTTAATTGTAATTATATAAAAACATGTTTTTTCTATCGCCTGTTAAAATTCTACAGCAGACAGTCTGCAGTGGGGTGAAAACTGGAATAAATAATTACATAAGTTCCATAATTTCTTCCCCTAACCTTGCTGCCTTCCAGCAGTCAAAAACAAATGACCTCATCTTCAAGCAGCAACACATTTACCTGAAAAATGAAAGCTGATAAAGGGATGAAATATGTCCCCGCTGCCTTTAATTCACTCCCATCCTGCCCCAAGCCGCCTTGTCCACGAATAATTAATTTTTCAAGGTCAATTATTCCAAAGCTTTAAAAAACACAAGAGGAGAAATAAATTATTGTAGAAAGAATACCCTTCAACATTTTCTTGAAAATGTCTCTACTAATGGTTCCCGTCCGAGGATGGTGCCAGTTCATAAATTTGACTTTTCATTCTTCTATGTTTGTGCAAAGATCTATTTCACTTTAACAGTGCACTACTAACAACACAATGAACACCAGTACTCATCTTCTTCGGAAAGACCTGACAGTAAAGGAACTGTTTTGGCTGAACGAAAGAGGATTTGTCTCGTCAAAGGTGCATGTTTTGTTTTTGGGAAGTTTTCTTTGTTTGTCATCAGATAAGGTGTTCTTCCTCGCGTCAAGAAGCATTAAGTGCTCCCACAATAACGTGTTTCCCCCATGGGAGGCAGAAAAACAGACTGACCCACTGACAGATGCAGTGCACTGTGGGTACTTGCACAGAGAGAGCTGCAGGGGTGGAATCTGCCCGCGCGCTCTAGCATCCATCATCAGGCATTGGGGCATCTGAAACTCATCTGTTTACTTAGCTAGGACACACAGCATCAGCGCCGAGGAAGAAGGTGGTCTGACTGGTTCTGAATACTGGGAAATCCAGCCAGATTCGATTGGTAGGCAAGTTATTGTACTGGTGCTGCTCTGAGGTTGTGTTATTACGGCAAAACCCATGTTGTTTTTGCTCTGAGTCTTTATAATTTCTGCTGAAAATGAGTGTTTTTAAGGTATAATCAGTCTGAGTGCTTAATCAAACATTTCAAAGCATCCATTTTTAACAGTTATTTGGAATTTTATTTTACTTGATACAGTCAAATGTGAGATTTTGATTTGCACATATTTAAAGTTCAATCAGAAATGTATCGTGTTCTTCTAATACCATTTTAAATATGTCATTAATGGGCAATAATGAAAATTTGGCTTATTCTGTGAGTTAAATTAACATATAGAGATTGGCGATTGGGGGCAAAGTGTGAGAGGGAGATGCTGCCTTTCAGACTGCCTGTCCCACCCTGATCCCACCTCTGTATAGTAACGGCTACACATGCAGAGGTCCATCTGATAAAACACCAAAGGATCGCAGGTGCCATCATCCTCATGCGGCCCTGCCGGTAGTCAGGTTGGCCGTCTCACACATTGGTATTCCAGCACTATCCTGGAGCCCCCTGCTGTCAATACCATGGCGATGTTCTAGTATAAATCTCTAAAAGCCTCCCTGAAAGCATTGTCCTTCATCACCGCCTGGCTTGGCTCCCCATTTGCCCACTCTGAGGTGGCACTCATCACCAAACGTGCCGAGAAAGTGGCCAGCAGCCCCCCGTCCTCTGAAAAGCTGCACAACTCCAAAGTGAGAGGCTGTACTGTAACTGCTGTGGCTGGTCTGCCCCCCCCCCCCCAAGGGACATTCTGCTCCAAAGACTTACTTTACAAAACCACTGCTGGTCCATCAAATCAGCTTTTGACCTGTTAGCGCCATCTTCCTAGTCGCCCCCCCTGAACGATTACACCCCACTCTACTCCCTCATATCCTCATATCCACTAATTAGACTTTTCTGTCTGGATGAACGCTAAGACCACATGTATATATATATATATATACATATATATATACACATATATATATATATATATACACACACATATATACATGTACATATATAGCTGAGCTACACCCTGGACTGGGCACTGAACCGACGCAGGTTTCATACTATGTCTGCATGAAACAGGCAGAGCATGCAAACGCCACACACACAGAGCAAAGGTGTCGGCACTGACCACTGTGCCAGAATGTTCTTTTCTTTGTTTTTGCTTTTTGTTTTTTCTTTACTCACTGCGAAATTATGAACAGTCAGTGTTTGTAAGATTGGGCTCCATATCTAATACAGGAGATTGCATTTCTTGAAAGTCTGGTTTTTATAGTACTTTATATTGGCATTTTATCAGTGCTTGAACTGGGGAAAAACAGGTGCCAGTACTCCCCTTGTTATTCAGTACTGGCAGATTAGTGGTGCTGGTTCTCTGAAGAGAAAAACAAAGAGGTTCTGGTACTGCATGCCAGTGAGTACTGGCTCACATCAAGCACTGCATTTTAAAAGAAAATAGATGATATTCGTTTAATAACACTTCTGTTGAATATATGCAAATGTGAGATCTTAAATTGCCATTAAGCTTTCTCTTAAAATGTGAAAAAAGTGTTCTGTCTTTACGCACGTAAACATTCGCATCCTGTTGGCGGGTTTGTAAGCCGCGCAGAAGTTCCCGCAGTGCAATTACAGGAATCACACAGAGGGTATTAAAATGAAAAGCCACAGATGACACCTTGCGCATCTGCATTTATTTCTTCTGTGACAAGAAAGAAAGGCCTTCGAGTCCGTTTATGTCGGGTATCTCTGGCTAAACCTCTTATTTGAAGTCGCTATTCATTTCTGCTTGATCGACTCGCGGCCCGCCCCCACGGAATAACAAATCGGCTGCTCTGTATCCGTCAAGCTGCCCGTGTCTTTGCGCCAGGCGGCCTGCCACCGCCAAGGAGGCGGCAGATAAGCCACCGTGAATGTCGCGCCGCGCTGTCCGCTTGCCAGCCTTGCACGCTAACAGCTTAAGTGCCGTGTCTGGACCTGGAAACAATTCATTCTTCGCGTTGCAATGATCAGGGTGAAACGTTTCCATGTATTTGTCAGTTGTGCATGTTGATTTACAGTCGCTCAGAGCTTACACATATGATTCTGTTGTACATAAGACCAAACCTACAGGGTGTTTCATTCAATCATATACATGCCTATCTTATCAGACCCGAGACAATCCATCCATACATCCCTCCATCTATCCAGCCCACATCCTGACCAATGCTGTGCTATTGTTGTTTGTGCTGCACGATTTTTATACATCTTAGTTGTTAATATGTTGCCTCCTACCTGCAAGATTATGGGTTCAAATCACACTGTGAATTGCCATGTTCCCCCTGTATTATAAGAACATGAGAACATAAGAAATTTACAAACGAGAGGAGGCCATTCGGCCCATCAAGCTCGTTTGGGGAGAACCTAACTAATA
>JAODLD010000040.1:22919246-22941475 GCA_026781065.1 Mormyrops boulengeri | reverse complement strand
TGTACCAAACCAATCCAGTCATCTCTCAGTCATCTCTCAGTCATGTCTCAGTCATCTCTCAGGGATCTCTCAGTCATGTCTCAGTCATCTCTCAGGGATCTCTCAGTCATGTCTCAGTCATGTCTCAGTCATCTCTCAGTCATCTCTCAGTCAAGCCATCTCCTCCAGCTCTGCAGTACAGAACATTTTTGTGATGGGAATTGATCAGCCGGCCGTGCCGCTCTTCCCGGGACATATTTCCCACACACGTTACTTTCTGGGATGCGTCTTCCAGCCTGATAATGTGCTGCTCTCGATAAGCGTCACCTGGATTAATGGGGGGGTTGGGTGGGAGGGGGCAAGCTTGTTTCCTCTAGAAGCATTAAAGGGAGAGCATCCATTCATGCATGTCGAAGTCGTCAAAGCCCCCCTCCTCCCACGTCTGGCATGCTGAGAAACCCACTCGTAAGTGGCTCCTTCAAAGCCTCCAGAGCCATCTCCCCCCCCACCTCGCCCCCGATGCACACAGCCCTCACACACACTGGCATAGCCTGGGCTGAGACAAATTACTAGTGTGACCCGGCTCCTTATGTTGAGAAAAATGATTTGCTCCCGCGGAAAAAACGTGTCCCCTCCAGAGGAGGCAGAAGAGCAAACTGACCCATGGACGGACTCCACCAGTGCATCATGGGTATTCAGATAGAGCTGCAGGCTCTGTGCAGCATCCATCACGAGGCACAGGGCTGTCTGAATGTCCCTCTCCTGTTTACTTAGCTAGGACTCACATGACGGCTGGGGAGGGAGATGTTTCTGGTTCTGCCTGAATGTATTTCTGGGAGTATTGATTTAATGCATTATGGGATACGTTGTAAGTTGCCTAATGGTTAAAGATCTGAGCTGGAAAGTTGACAGCTTTCACTAGTCGACCTACTGCCTTGTTTTGCTTAGCGAGGCATTTTGTGGGAATGGGATCTTTTTCAAATTTTGTCCTACATTTTCACCACAAAAGGTAGCTGTGCCAATTTTCAGTGATGAAATTTGCGTTTCAGTAATTGGTTTTCTAGTTTTTGTGTAACAGCTGGTAGTTCACAGTAAATCCCAGTGATTTGCCATCACATGGTTTGCTGTTTTATACAGGACCAATCATCACGGGAATAATCCAGAAAAGGCCAATGTGGACACTTTTAATAACTATCATGACATAGGCACACCAGCTGACAAGATAATCGGGGAAAAAAACAGTGCCAGGCTGATGCTGACGTAATATAAGCATTTATCTTTTTGAAAAACAAGACACCCACTTGTTTGAGTTGCATGTAATACAGTTTGCTTCGGGCATCACACAGTGATGAATAAAACAAGCTTAAGAACATTTTCCTTGTAATTCCCCTTTAACCTACATTTGCTAAGTATGTATCTGTGTATTGTTGTAATTAAATATGCAGCGTTGTCTGGGAAGTGATTTCAGGACAAGCTATATGACGTGCAAAATGGATGGAGGGGGATTCAGAATGGAAATGAAAAACAGGAAGGGAAAGAGTTAAAAAGACACAGCACCATTCTTTCTCATATGTGTGTGTATGTGTGTCTGTGTGTATATGTGTGTGTGTATATGTGTGTGTGTCTGTGTGTGTGTATGTGTGTGTGTCTGTGTGTGTATATGTGTGTGTGTCTCTGTGTGTGTGTGTGTGTGTGTGTGTGTATGTGTGTGTGTCTCTGTGTGTATCTGTGCCTCTCTCTGTGTGTCTGTGTCTTTGTGTGTGTATGTCTTTGTCTCTCTCTCTCTGTCTGTGTATCTGTGTGGGTGTGTGTGTCTCTCTCTCTGTCTCTCTCTGTGTCTGTGTGTCTGTGTCTATGTATCTGTGTGTCTGTGTGTGTGTGTGTCCCTCTCTGTCTGTGTGTCTGTGTCTCTCTGTGTGTCTGTGTATGTGTGTGTGTATGTGTGTGTGTCTCTCTGTCTGTGTATCTCTGTGTGTGTCTGTGTGTGTGTGTCTCTCTGTCTGTGTCTCTCTGTCTGTGTCTCTCTCTCTGTGTCGGTGTGTGTGTGTCTCTGTTTCTGTGTATCTCTGTGTGTGTCGGTGTGTGTGTATGTGTGTGTGTGTGTCTCTCTCTCTGTGTCTGTGTGTGTCTCTCTCTCTGTGTCTGTGTCTCCCTCTCTCTGTGTCTCTCTCTCTGTGTCTCTGTACATTCTCAGGTTAAAGAGGTTTCACTAACTGGTGGGTCTGAGTGAAGATTATCATATAAATCAGTCCCAAACAAGCACAGCTGTGGTCTGGTTCTGTGCCTCTAACAAGGTTGTGATGTTGCTTCTGAGAGCAGTTTGTGCTTCGGGTGCCTGTCGGATTGCTGCCGGGCGCCCCCCCCCCCCCCTCCTCGCTGGGACCGTCGCTCAGCAGCATGCAGCCTGGAGCCGGACGCTGTATGACGCCCACCGCTTCGCGACAATGAACCGTCTCAGAATTCTGCTCCACGCGACCCTGTTTTACACATTATGAAATTAGCTACTCTGCCACAAATAAAATGGCGTCGGATATGGAAATTAAGGAAATAAACTCCAGCGCTTATGTTTTTAAGCAGCTTGGTTCCAGAGCTTGTCCTAATGAGGAGGCCTTGGCTGGAACTGTGACACATTCGGCAATTAGTAATTACAAACCCTTTTTTCAAAAACAGCTTTGTAACATATCGTGCACGTTTCCCCTCTTTTTTAACGCCAAAAGGCTGTTGTATCATGCTTTCATAGAGCAGATGAGACGCGTCAAAGCTGTAAGTGTCGTCTCTAGCTGCAAAGAGGACAAATCATTAGCGTCCGACCCAAAATAAGCACCTCCAGAACCGCTTTGAGGTTACGTGTTCAAGGGAAGCCTGAAAACACTCAGAGACACTCTTTGAAAGCACAAGCAGATCATGTTCACCCCTCAGAGACGACAGGCCTCAACCGTCTAACCAGGAGTAGCTGCTCGTAAGCCGGATGCTGACTACCTGTTCTTTGAAGTTATTTAGTGTGACCATCTAAGCTAACCTGGGGCCTTAATGCACCTTACTGGCCCCAGACGGTGGTAAACACATATCAAAATATTGATGCTGAACTCACAGTGGGTGTTTGCTGTGCTCAGGATGTCGTGTGTTTAAACTTCCATTCATCTTCTAGTACGGGATCGCGGTGAGTCTGGCGCCTATCCCAGACAGCAGCGAGCACAAGACAGGGCTTACCCTGTACGGGATGGCAGGTTACACACACATGGTTTACTTAGCTGCACGTCTTTGGGCTGCAGGAGGAAAGCGGCAGAGCACGGGGAGAACATGCAAATTCCATATGGAGCAGGGAAGGATTCAAACTGGCAGCACTGGAGGAGTGAGGTGACAGTGCCCTTCTCTGAACCGCCATGTTTAAATGATGAACACAAAGCATTAATCAGCACATTCAAATGCACGTACTGGGGCGAACGTAATGCTGGGATTGGTTGTTAAATGACAGGTGCTAATTTTAATAGATCGTACTCAATCAACCTGTTTAAAAACTGCTCTGAGTGTCTGGTGATTAGTAATGTAAAGTGAATGAAAGTTGCTGTTAGTACTGTTGCAACTTACACTGTACGACAAACCACCTATAGTATTAATAACTTCCTTTCCAGTGGGTTATTGCAGTTTTTAATTTAATGAATTAACCATATTAGGACACATTACCTTGCAGGAAATGTATTTTTGGGAGTGAAAATATCTATAACTTCCAGAATTTATTACTCATGTAAAATACAGTATTTGTAATTAGAGTTTTAAAATTGGAAGTACATTGTTGCTTTCTCGTTTATCAGTTTATGGCTTGCCGCAGAGACACGTGAACATTGTCTCGACAGATGTTTGTTTCATACTACTGTGCCTTCAGGTACAAAAAAAAAATGCTCTCAAGTGCTGGACGGCAAAAGGTCTATAAAATTAGGAAAAATGTGAAAGTTAATGGCTTGTGTGTGAAATGGGCCTTTTTATTCCCCTGCTAGGGAGAGCCTTCTCACATCAGTCCCTAGAAGCCTCTAGAACAGATGTTTTTAGTTTAGGAACATCGGCGGCGGGTGAAGCTCACCCCACTCTCAATCAAAAGGCAATTAAAAATGCTGGAAGACATTAATCCATGTTTATCCATATAGTCTTTGCCTGCAGTTTGCGGGACCAGTTTGTCATAGTCATAATGTGTCCTTGGGGCACGGGATTGTGCGGCACAATGACAAAGCCGTCACAAGGTGCAGAAAAGCAGATGGCCTTTTCACAGCTGGAAACGTCACTGTGTCCCCTGGTTGTCAAGGCTGTCAAGCCCTTAGTGATGTAGGGAGATGCATGTGGCAGAGTTACTTTTACGAGTCCTTGTGCTTCCTCACTCCTTCGCAGCGTTATTTTGGGTTTCTGTTCCCTCCTAATATCCGAGCCCCTGTAAAAGTGTCAGCTAACCAGGTTTACGAAGTGTCTCGTCGGGGAATTTTATTTTAAAGTAGCGTTTATATTGTTACTAATACTACGTCATTGGAAAAGAATTTACAGCTGATAAATCTGCACTCCCTACCTCTGACATGCGTATAGAAGCAGCTCGTAGCTAGCAGGATGTGTGCACGAGTGGTCCGTTTTCGTCTTCTTGTGCGAGCAACTCCCTCCGGTAAAGGTCACTCTCTGTGGTCTAACACCATACACTCTCTTTTCCGTGACAGCCTTACTATGAAGAAGGTCAGCACCTGGTAGATTAAAGGTCGCACCAGATTGCAGTGCAGTACAGTGACATCTCTGTGACATCACTCAGCACAACTGAGTTTTCTGCATGTATTACCAATATTATGATTTTTATATTTTCACTGTTGCTGGGAGTGACGGTGGCTCATTGGGTGGCGCTTTTGGGGGTACGAATTCCATCTCCATTCTGTGTGTTTGGAGTTTGCCTGATCTCTCCATGTTTCCTACAGGTTCACCGATTTCCTTTTGCAGTCTAAAACCATGCAGTTAGGATATTTGGTGTCCCTAAACGAGTGTGTATATGGCCCACGATGGACTAGCATCCCATCCAGCGTGTATACCAGCATTTTACCCTGTGCTGCCTGGGATAGGCTCCAGGCCCCCATGACCCTGACTGGGATAAGGGAGACCCTGACCGTGATAAGGGCGAGCCTGACCAGGATAAGGGTGACCTTGACCGGGATAAGAGTGACCCTGAACGGGATAAGGGCGAGCCTGACCGGGATAAGGGTGACCTTGACTGGGATAAGGGCGACCCCGATCGGGATAAGGGAGACCTCGACCGGGATAAGGGCGACCCCGACCGGGATAAGGGCGACCCCGACTGGGATAAGAGCAACCTTGACCGGGATAAGGGAGACCCTGACCGGGATAAGGGCGACCTTGACCGGGATAAGAGTGACCCCGACCGGGATAAGGGCGACCCCCGACCGGGATAAGGGCGACCTTGACCGGGATAAGGAAGACCTTGACTGGGATAAGGGCGACCCCCGACCGGGATAAGGGCGACCCCCGACCGGGATAAGGGCGACCTTGACCGGGATAAGGGAGACCTTGACTGGGATAAGGGAGACCCTGACCGGGATAAGCAGTGAGAAGATGCGTTCTTATTGCTGCTGCTTTTGGTTACAGACTGAATCTAGCATTTCCCTCCTGTCTTGTCTTGTTTCATTGAGTTTACGCCAAGATGGGATTCAGATTTTCCATCAGTCAATCTGTAAATGTTTAACACGACTCTTTCCAGCCTTGTTTACTTCTCCCTCTGATCCTGTCTCCATTGAAAATGCAGGTTTTAGATGTGATATTTATCCTTGCATTTCATGAATAATGGTTCTGCTCTAAAAGTTCACTAAATGGGCTTGGGCGACGTACCTGCATGTAGCCTGGGATGTGACATTTCCATAATGGATAAACTGTGCTGAAAGCGCGCGCCTGAGAAGATGTACTAGTCTCGTCAGACCTGCATCCGGTGGCAGATCGCATAATAGGTCTGATATAAGCTAAAAGCTATAAAAAAAACACGGAGAAGGCTATAAATAAAAACGTGTCAGTGTATATTGAAAACATCCTTATGTATCAGTCCATTCCACGCAAGAAGGCAGAGTTTCACCTTTGCTGTTGCTATGGTCGCTCCAGGCAATCCAAGTCTGCACCTCACATTACTATGCAGCATATCTTCTGCTACACAATCCTGCCTTAAGTTATTCGCATCTTTTGTAGCAATTACCACTGCCTGCGAGAAAAAAAGTGACTTGTTAACGACACGTAGAGCTGTCACCATTTTTTGTGTTACTTCAATAACTATATAAATTTGCAAATTTGTAAGCTATATCACTGAATTTAAATGTAGCTTTTCCTAAATAGCTAAAAATAAAATGTAAAAAACAATCCCACGAATCTCTTGTTAAAAGACTTTTGGCTTTTGCCAAATAAAAACGACTTTATGATTGCGGCTGTCAGTTCAGTCCCAAATGTTTGTAAACATCTGGTGTTTGAAATAAAAATGTTTTGCATCTTAAAAGTTTTTTTTGTGACCAGATGCCAACAGATGCTGTAACAGCTACTACCGCTGTCCTGAAACATTTTTTTAAGCTGTGCACCTGCACTATTTTGAGGCTTTTTTAAAACTGTGTACATAATACTCAAATAACATATATTATAACATAAATTACTTTTAATTTACCCTTTGAGCTTGTGCCTAATTTGCAAACTAATAGAACAACAAAGGTATAAAGAAAAAACCTAATCTATCATTTCATACAAATACATAAAACTGCACCATGCGGTCTGTTAACGTGATACATTTGCCATTTGTCCATCAATGGCTCTTGACACATGAACGCAGACACACTTGACACAGATAATCATTTCAATCGGTTTAGCCAACACATCTGTAATCTTCTGTCTCAGGTTTGCATACTCAGAAAAAGAGCAAAGATTAGTGCTGAAGTATATCACAACAAAATGAAAGGATGTCCTAGTTCACTGGCTTTTGCAATAATGTGAGAAAACAAATTACTCTGTACAAATATTTGACCTCTCTGCCACAAGCGATATGCTGCCCCACTGGAGGGTGCGTGCGGCCTTCCATTTCATTTAGACTTGTCGTCCCTTAGTATTGAAGTACCCTTTTCTTCCTGTCTACCCTGGAAACTAGACAGAGCTGTCAAATAACAATCACACGTTGAGGGAGCACCAGATTCTTTCTTTTTTCCCTGTCATGTCATTATGTACGAGCTGCTGAGCTGTGATTGATGGGCTCCTATGTAATCGTCTCCTGTTATCACAGTGTGTTGCGGCAGAGTGATTTAATTACTTGACCGTCGCATTGCTGCTCTCCGTCTGTGGACGATAACACCGCCTGCTTCGCCTTCGGGATAAATCCCGATCCAAATCTGTACGCTCCAGTGTCGTGGGAATGTTTTGTCCCAAGGTTCATAGGACCTGAACTGCATTGTGTTCTGACTAAACAAAACGGGTTACTATGAGTGTCAGTGTAACGCATCAGTCATCCCAGCCAAGGTGCCTGGCCTCTCCCCTCCTCCCAGCCACGATATGAAGGGACAGGACGGGGAGGGGAAGGGGGTCTTTGCAGCGACTCCGGTGTCACCGCACGCAGCCGTCTGTCCCTTTGAAAACGACGTGTCAGCTTGGTGGCGAGCGAGCCAGCTGCTTGTTGACCGGCGCGTCTTTGACGACAGCCTTGATGGCTCAGTGGTATCACTGTGTGCTTTTAGCCTCAGTGTGTATTAGAATAGCTCCCATGTAAGCTGGAGGAGGCTGCCATGGGTCAAGCAGTGACGCCAACCATCCAAAGCTACCAAACTTCGGGCCCGAGCTGTGATCATCTTCCATTTCAGCCTGGAAATGGTGAAGCGTCCCAGGAGGCCTAATGCCCGGGGCTGGCCTCCCCCAGGACGGACTGCGAACATAATACTATTCTTTACTCAAGTTCTAATTTTCTTTGACACATACCGATTTGCTGTGGTTTATTAAGGAATAACTTATAAAGCTCATTAAGTTATTTTATTATCTTGCATTGTTTGTTTGCAAATTAGTTTACTATTTTTGTTCCATATTTTACGATCGGCTTCAGTTGAACACTTTACATTATTTCTTTATATTAATGAATGCTTCATAACCCTGACTGGAATAAGCAGGTAGAACACACACACACACATATATATATATATATATACACACACACACACACATAGGGATGGATGGAATAACGAACCTGTATCGGGCAGAAACACTAAGAAGGCTAAAAAGACTGAGCCAACAAGCACAGGGCTGTTCGCCTGTCAGCTTGATGAAAAGCGGTGGGTCGCAAGGTCTGGGTCGGCGACGGCGGACCGAACAGAGAAGGGAAATGTAAAAGGCGGGGGGCGGGGTCCAGTTACAGAGCCGGGGGTAGAAAGGCAGCATAGGGTTTCATGTGCCCAAATAGATGTAAGTATACAGGCAGATGCCTGGGCTGCATCTATCTGCTCGGGGTTAAACCAGGACAAGCTGTGGGGCAGGAGGTATGAGGCAGGAGGTATGAGGCAGGAGGGAGACTCACAGATGCATGTGGGCAGACGAACTGCAGGTGGAGGACAAGGCTTTAAGCTAACATTCTGTTAATCACAGCTGCTGGAAAGTGTGTGTGTGTATTAATAAATTCATCAGTATGGGATAATACTGCCCCAATAAATTATGCACTCCTATATTTTAACAGGATTCTTTCCATCCACCTGCTCTGACTGGTTATCCTGGTTAAGGTCACGGGTCAGTATTTTGATTTAACCTTGTGTGTATAAACGTTGATTTGCTTGATGCGTGATTTGCTTGACAATGCGGCTTTGGAATGCTTGGTTTTATTGTGTAGTCCTGCTTTGGAATTTTAAGGATATTTGCATTTTATTCATTCATTACTGCTTATATTCTCTCGCCATTGATCCATTTCTCGTAAGCGCTTATCTAATCAGGGTGATAGCAGCCTCGCCTGAAAGGGCGGGATACACCATCGTAGGCGTTTGGGGGTTTCATGGTGCTGGCGTTCGTGACCTGCATTCGTGACACAGCGGTTATAACATTTGCGTCTCATAATGCCACCTTCAGCTATATCGCCGAGACAGGCATTTAACCTTCGTTATTTTAACAAATACCTGGATATCTAACTGGGTGCTTTTCCTAGTGCCACCCTAGACTGGGCCCCACTGGCAAAACTGCCTTCAGCTGGTAAGAGGAACTCATTGCCCACAACCTTCATAGCACCCTGGTTTATGGGTTTGCATCAAGTAGAGTGTGTCTTATATACTAAAGCTATATAAGGGCCCTTGAGTTATATAAATCAGAGTGTATTTTAAGTGCATATAAATGCCTATCTGTGGCAGGCTGCCATAGCTTTCACATGTGGAATAGTCTTCATGCATAAGTGGAGCACCCTGACACACATTCGGGGAGCAGAGTGCGAGCGAGCTCCCTGTCTGAATCGCATTCTTGTTTGAGAACACGTGGGTGGATAAGTGGGAGTCTGTCGCTTGTTTAAGCGGGTGATTCTCATACAGAATGGCACACAAAAAGCAGGAAGATACAGGATTCTTCTTGCTTTGAAGACTGATCTTCTCTCCATAAACTTCCATAACAGAAAATAATTATCTTCAGTCTGGCAATATTGGGGAACCTAGCAATGCACCTTCCCTTACTACTGGATCATTGTCCTCGAATCAATGTCCTCAAGAGCTTGCAGCCTCTCATTAAGTCAGACCTCTTAATTAGTGGGATTTATTGAGCTTTTAATTGAGCTAAGCTCTAAATACGGTATTGTTAGAAAGACTTGTAGCTGGCCTGTCGGAAAATACTAAAGGCTCTCGATGATGTCACCATCATTTCGTATAAAATGATATTTTATGAAGGATTGTACTAATATTTATGTTAATGACTGGCTCTAAATGTTCTCAAATTAATAGGTGAGATCATCATGGCTCCAATTATAGCCCGCGCCAGTGGTTGGCCGACGTATATCAGGCAGGCAATCGTCATGATGCTTCTTTTCAAAATAGCACATCGGCTGATGAACACGGTCGTTGCCGGTAAGAGGGACGTTCATGTAGAATGGGCTTTTAATGCTGCTGTATCCAAGCAGTGATAGCTCCCCCCCCATTATCAGTGGTGCCTGCAGAGGATGCACTGCAAACCTTGCATCTGCCTGAATTAATTCTCTAGTTTCCATGCTATAATGTGGCGATATTAACATTTAGTGTGAGGCTGTGTAATAAAATATTGAAGTGTTTTGATTTCTAGATGTGATTCACAAACGTTAAAGTTGTCCCCTTGGCTTTGGGAGCCGTACGTATACGCTATCATCATATCCATTCATCGTCTTAATAATGAATTATTATTATGGGGAGCCATTTATGATTTTATGGAAGAATTAAAAATGAAGCAAAGGACTGGTAGCTTTCTTTTTCTAAACAATGGCTGAGGAACCTTTGCTTTTAAAAATTGCACATTGTAGTCAAAGGGGTTTGTTATATAAGTGCATGGCTGTTTTGATGCCGGTGAAGTTGAGTCTTTTACAAGTTCTGTGAGCCTCTATTTTCGCTATATCCAAACCCTCATCCGCTTTCCTGTCTGACTTGTCGTTCTTCATTGTCAAACAAGCTCATCAGGTTGCCGCATTTATTCTCACTATGCAGTATCTCCAAGAAACAAAAACCAGGCGAGACGTACAGCACTGTCCTTACCACAGCTAGATTCCGTACCACAGCTAGATTCCTTACCACAGCTAGATTCCGTACCATAGCTGGATTCCTTACCACAGCTGGATTCCTTACCATAGCTGGATTCCTTACCATAGCTGGATTCCTTACCACAGCTAGATTCCGTACCATAGCTGGATTCCTTACCACAGCTAGATTCCGTACCATAGCTCGCTTCCTTACCATAGCTAGGTTGCACTTACAGCAAGTTCACACCAGAATGCTGTTCATGGTGCTTCAGAGAGATTTTGTGTTGAAACAAAATCTGGTGAATTCATTCAGGAGTGCAAATAAATTATTTTTTTTAAAGCGCAGTATAGCCTCTTGTCTTTCCAGGTTTCCTTGAAATAGCACAAATCCCAACCAAATGCAACTTAATGTTTTATAAATGTGTTTATAAATCACTAAAACATGGCCTTGAGTAAAGTGTTACCATTATTTTCTTTGCAGAGGTGAATATATTTGTAAAGTTACCCTGTTATTGTGATTTATTTGTTATTCTGCTCATCGCCTTTCTTATTGGCTGCATTTAGGTACAATCCGATGTCAGCCTTACATCGCCCGTCAGGCACTCTGCTCTCGAAATAACCTTATGGGCACTGGCCCTTGAAGAGGCCGTATCGGTCAGCCACTAGCATCGACAGAACAATACAGGAATTATTTAAATATCTGAGAAATCAAAGTCTTGAGTGAAGGAGCTCATTGAGCAGAGTGACGCGAAAAGCCAGGTATTTATTTTCTCATTATTTTAAGGGGCATTGCACACACTGCTATTCACTTCGGAGCGACAAAGTCAGAAGACATAGTGCTTGTGAAGAAACAAAAAAAATCTGAAATGTTATAAGATATAAATGTTTATAAGTCTGCAGCCTTGTGGGTGTTTTTGATTCATTTCGTTTTCCCAAACCAAAACAATGGTTTTGGATTTTTTTTCATAAGAGGAGAGTATTTATATCGCTGTTCTAACTAATCCATCTGTCTACAAGACCCTCCTGTTTGCAGACGTCCTGTACCACTCTAAGGGCAAAGGAACTGAGCCGAAATCCATGTTTAATGTGCTTCCAATGCACAGTACGGAACAAATACTGATGCAGTCCATCTGTATCCTCACCGAAGGAGTTCTCTTCCTGGTGCAATTTCATACACAAAGCTTGAAAATTGGAATGTGCATTGGGAAAATCCACAAGCTAATCGTAATTGCATGCATATCCTGGGGGATAAAGTCTGTTGTTCCCAGCTGCAAATTTAAAATAAAACCAAAATTGTAGCAGTTCTTATCTGTATATAATGGTAAATAAATAATGATAAATATTTTCAGTAAAAAATTATTTCAGAAAATCTTTGGTAAATACGGCTGCTTGCCCAGGCTTACAGTAGCCGTGACTCTCTGTGCGTCCCTGGAAGCTGCGGTTCGAATCTCGAGTGCATCGTACAGATGCCTCAGTATTATCAGTCAAATCAGGCAGGAGTGCAGTGCAGGACGATTATTCAATATGCAACAAGGCCTCTGATGTAAGCGGGGGGAGGGGTAATGATTTTTGATGTTTTTATACATAGCTGTGTGTCTTCCGTCAGTGTAGGAAAACACAAGCAATATCGCTCGAATATTCCCCGCATTTCCTGCTGTAAGCGAGAACATTGTTAAAAGAAAAAAAAAAGATTCCATGAAGCAATTGATGCCATAAAGTATCATCATGATGCCAGACAATAATTGATAGGGTGACAAACGTTATGAAATATGCATGGTGAGACACATTTTCCCTATAATCACAATGAGCGGGTGGCTCTCTGTCCTAAGTCATTCGCCTAGAATGACTGGAGGCCGGCCCAGTGAATGGGTGTCACTCTTTGATGGGCTAATCAATAACCGCAACTGGCTAAATTATGACAGTGGTGTTAGTGGGCAGCCGCATGGGTGTAGACCTTCAGCAGCTTCCTGAATACTGCCTTGTCAGCAAAATATTGCCGAAGACATTTATGAAGTCATTACAATAAAAGGCCTGTTGAGACTTTATTGTTTGAGGAGACAAATGACCCTGGGTTTTGCATCCCAGTGATTTATTGTCTCAAACTATAGGATCATTTTTTAAATATGTCCTGTAGTCCTTTCCAGTTGTTTTACTTTTGTTTAAGAACTTTTCTCACTTAATGATATTTTTAGATTACGCATTCAGAAATCACTTGTCTCTAAGCTATATCATGATTTCATTTTGTGCATTGTGTGTGTGTGTTAACTAGCTATGAAATTCTTCTCACATGAAGGGCTAATAAAATACTTCAACTTACAACGTGTTAATTTGTTCCTTTACAGAAATAGCTTTAGTCTACAGTGAACCGAGTCGGGCCCTTGATATGATCACACACTACGTGCAGGTAAATGATACCCAGAATTAATTCTGTGTTCTCAATTAACCGAAGTGAAGCTCAATTAATTTTCACGGCTGAAGACATGCACCCCTGTTACTTATTTTAAGTATCTTGATGTCGTTTTTTCCAAGCTATTATACCTTGTGACCCACAACTTAAGATATGGATGCGTTTGGCTGCTTGAGTCATGTGTACTGAGTCATGTGTACTGAGTCATACTGACACCTTGATTCCGAGAGGAACAAGTTCCTTAATTCACCTGCAAACAAGACTGACTGCAGTTGGGATGGTTGCAAGACAACTTGTTGAGATGGTGATATATATATATATATATATATATGCACACACAAGCAGAATATTCTATATTTTTGTTTTTCCAGTTTATGATGTCTTGTGACATGCATGATTTGTGTGCTTTCATTTGACAAAAGTGCATCAGTTTAGTGTCAGCAAAAGGTCACAGACTGAGATCACAAGTAGAAAATTCTGTTTGGCTCCTATAGCTACGTACACTGTATAAGTCACTGATCATCCTTTATAAAGTCATTTTTTGCAGATTTTTTTCCTTTAAGACTATTTATTTGCAAATGTTTCATAGATAGTCTTGCTGAAAAGAATCATAACATAATTAGAATCACGTTGAAATGAAAGATTTTAATATCCTTGGTAATTTTTTCATATGTACATTTACATAAAGAATATGGGAAGAAAAGTGTGAATGTTATCAATGGTTAATTATTGAATAGCCATGGACCGTTCCGCCACTTCTCTGGAGGGCCGTGTTTCTAACAGTATTTTGATTAAATATTTAACGCAGCCTTTTGATTAAGACACAAGAAGCAGTTGCTTTGTCAACCTCATTTTCAGCAACTTTCAATAAATAAATAACTGGGGAAGTGTGCTGTTTACAGATTTTTTCTTTCAAACCAATGAAATTATATAATTTTACTGTGCATAATAACTGTGCTAGAGATTCTTTGAGCAGAATCACAGCAGGCATTGTGAAGTTTGTACGGACCAGACCATTATTGCCTGGAAACCAACCTGCAATATTATTTTGTCAATGCAGCTTTTTATTCAGATCAACGCCTGATTATAATGGCCATAGAAATTTCTAATTGCATAGAACCACATAAAATGAACTGCTTAGATTTCTTTAGATTTCGCGGCAGGAGAAACATCATGGAATTTTTTGTAACATCGAAGCTAAAGTGGGGGAGGGTTTGCGTGGCCCAGTATGTAACACATGACTTAATAAGTGATGATGTAATCACGGGCCTGTCCAATGTAGTGAAAGTAGAATATGTGAGGATTTAGTACTCTTTAATGAGAACACTTGATACACTTGTTCAAATCTGGTTCAATGCAGCAGGAAAGATCACTTTTGATAAGTAGGCTTTTTTTGTGGGGGTGGAAGTCCAGTAAAGTGTAGCCCCTAATATTTAAATTTCAAAGGCATCGCTAAGCGCTAATGAGCACTTAAAAAAAAATGAAAATTTAATAAGACCCCTTAGATTTGCTCCAATAAGTCACTGAAGTGTTACATAAAACGAGTGATGCAGGGGGCGTCATTGGGTAGTAAGTATATTCTGAAAGTTGCTGAGAAGAGTCAGATGACCTTGACAGATACCGCTTCAGACTGATGGGGAATGCGCGTTACATGTGACGGCAGCAACTCAAGTCTCAGAACCATGGCTTCTCTTTGATAGAGGACATACTTTTCGGCTGGGTCTCCAGGGTGTGGGTCTGCTCCAACATTGGTGGCTGTACAAGGCGCTAGGAGGTGGCAGCCAGCTGAATCTGATGATTAAGTCTCTACCCATTAGTGAAACGGGGGCAGACATCGAAGGAATTTCTAACAGGAACTTATTTAAGTTTAATCAGCTGCTGAACATCTCGTGTCTCTGACCCCATGAAAGGTGACCCGCCCTTCAGTGACAGCATGTGGGAGAAGACATTACCACCTCATTTAAGTTACTGGTGACAGGGAGCTGGTAGACTGCCACCTGTAAATAGGGAAAGCGGGGCAGAGGAGGTAAAAGGAGGAACTGAAGGGCAAGAGGCTGCCATTGCTGGCCTGTTTAATGCCAAGGTTCCCTAGAACGTCTCCGTAGATGGTCTGAAGAAAATGCTGCAATTACAGGTAGCTCTCCGAATGCCAACACTTCGAGTACTTTGCCTGTAGAAATGCTTACATTAACTGGCCATGGTAACAGCAGTTTGTTATGTATAAAATTTTAATATCACAGTTGTGTTTCAGTAGAAAAATAGTTTTCAGCACAGTACCGAGTTCCAAGAATGCAACAATAAACAGTTTCTTGCTTGTACATGAATGCCACTGAACATTCCTTTCATTTTTATTTATTTATTTCTTTTCAGTTTGTGGCACGCTGGAGTTCCTCTTTGACATTGTCGCAGTGTGGCAGACATGTTTCCAGTCACAAAAGATGATATTCTTTGAGGTTTAACCTCAAGACAATCAATTAAAATAAGGGATCGCTACCAAACAAATGCTCAGTGACTGCATGCTGAAATCGAGGAGGACAGAGACGGATCAGTCTATTGGATCTTCCCTATGTCCTGGAATCCCATGCAGAAAATGCGATGGCATCAGTGCTGGGAATCAATCACTTTTTCTAAATTTTATTAGCCAGGAATTGGTGACACGGAGACTGGGAATTCGAATCAGGAAGCCGGTTGTATAGTACGATGTAGGTTACACGTGTGGATGCACAGTACGCGGGTGTCCATCTTACTGTCATCATTACCATACCCAGACATAGCATGTCAGTGTATTACATTTCACCAAAATTATATGTAAATTAGAGCTAGCCGAAAGTTCTCAAGTTAGGAAAAGTACAACGACAGTATCAACATGTCACTTTTAACAATGTATAATTCTTGTAATGGGTCATACCCATTAAATTAGGTTTTGACAGTTAGGGTATGACAGCTTGCCATATGTTATAGTATATTATTTTAAAATTGTTTTGTATATAATTAAAGGTAGACATAATCTGTAGGAACAATTTTCATTACATGCATTTTAATGACATCACTACATTTGGATGATAAAATTATCATAAGGTATTCAGCAATATACCAGTTAATTAGTTATGTCCTTAATCTTCTTGCAGTTTTTCTCCCTTTTTTGTTACGTAATGACACTTTTTAGCTAATGGTTTGTGTACACGTGCGAGCATGAGCCAGTGCTTATAACACCCACAAAACTCCGAATAGTCTTTTATAACAAGACCATCCCTGCGTGACCAGCCATGCTGAAGGAGAATTCAAGACGTCGCAAAGGGTTCTGAAAAGTCGTGTGGGATAATGGATATTTCTTGACAATATCCTGCAGACCCTTGTGGTTTTCTTCTTATTGCTTTCCAAAACAAATAGCATTAAGCCTTTGAACACAGAGGAGAAGGTCCTCTGTGTTTCATTAAAAGGCCTGTCATTTACTTTGAGCTGTTACACGTTTGTGAACTGGCGAGGTACATCTGACAGACTCGCACAAGGGACGGATTTCCGACGCATTCACTGTTTACTCTTATTTAGAGCACTGTCAGGCGTAAAGTGTTATTTACATGACAGCGCTGAAAACTTACTGTTTACGCTGGGTGTCTGATGTAAATGTGTGTCATATGAAGGTGCTGACTCGTTGTAAGGACAGAAACCCAGAGGTGCAGTAAAGATGAAATCAGCTTATGCTTATGAATAACGTAAACAAATCAAGATATCACTGCAGATCTGTGGGGTCGTAGGATTAACGAACCACCAGTATTACCTAATGAGCTTTCAGAATTCACTGAGCTTCGGGCCTGACACTATAACTATGTGCTGTATCCCTGTGCACTTACACATTTACATTGACACACAGGAAGTCAGGTGTGTTGTTAAAAGCCTCACTGCCACCATTTAGCAAAATTGGAGAAACACACAGCTGTCCCCCCAGGGTAAATGATGGGGGTTCGTCCCTCCTGCATCACCTGTGAACCATGTTTGATTGGAGCGTGAAAAAGGATTAGTGTTCCGATACATTGCACAGAATGGTCGTTTATAACAGCAGCGGTGATTAAATTCTGGTAGCGTTTTTGTTTCCCTACATGAGAACCTTTTCATTAATTATTTATGTTGGTAGTCAGGGTGTCATTATTTTGGGTGGTTAATTATTTATGGTGGTCCAAGACTGCCTGTTGGTAACAAAGTTGTGTCCCGCAGCAGTGGAAAGTTGTGAAATGTTTGTTCAGAGGCGAAGCCATTTCTGTCTGTCACAATCGTTGAATTAATTAATGCTTGCAAAATGGGGGGGGGGGGATGGGCGGGCTACAGTTTTAAAGTGACAGGACGTGCTTATTTCCCACAGTGCTTGCTAAGTAGTTCGCCCAAAATATAGAAGGACAAGAGTGACAGGTCAGTGTAGAATTACAGGCACCGCAAGTCCTAAATACTTGCATCGTGAAATCCAGAAGTGAACAGCAAAACGACGAGTGCTAGACACTGACAGCGCTGACTTAAAAATAAATCTGCACGCTCACCACTTAATGTTAGTAACAGAATCTGATGTAAATACCATATGGACTGGCAGCGGCCTTTCAAAAGCCGACAGCCAAACAGAAAAACCCATCCCAAATTTTACAGTGCGGAAATATTCATAATTAATGTCTCATTTATACGTAAATCAAAGAACCGCGTTTGGTGTTTTTAGCGGAACTCAATCCCCCTGCTTTGTCGACAACTCAAAGCTGGTAAAAAATAAAAAAGCACCTTGCAAACTTAAAAAAAATGTTTATTTCTATATTACGTGACATTTCATATAAATAACAATGAAAGCTAATCTTAAAACCGTGGTTAGGATTAACTCTGATTGGTTAACATGGTCTGTTTTAATGAAATAAGCGGTGCAAAGCTTTTTAAAAACAGCAGTTGTTTTTGTATTTGGCTTATAACATATAGAAATCATCCATATTTATATATAATGATAAATTAATATACTACCTCTAATATGTGTATAGCATATTTATGATAAATGATATCATCTTTTAATATACAAATACAATATGTGCATAGCATTTTTGAGGTTCCAAAATCAATTTATCGAAAAATAATACCGTGATATTGATGTTATCTTTGCCTTTGGAGTTACTTTTCCCTCTGACAGCTTTTTTCTGTTTTTTTTTTGTTTGCCTGTGAATCATTTCAATGCAGAATTTTTCCTGGAGCTGCTGGAGAACACAGAGAAGTCGCTGAACGACATGTTTATACGGACCTACGGCAAGCTGTACATGCAGAATTCTGAGGTCTTCCAAGACCTCTTCACGGAGCTGAAGCGCTACTACACCGGTGGCAACGTCAATCTGGAGGAGATGCTGAATGACTTCTGGTCCCGGCTCCTAGAACGTATGTTCCAACTGCTCAACTCCCAGTATCAGTTTACCGATGACTACCTGGAGTGCATCAGCAAGTACACGGACCAGCTGAAACCCTTTGGGGACGTGCCCCGGAAGCTGAAGGCCCAAGTGACCCGTGCATTTATTGCAGCGCGTACCTTCGTCCAGGGCCTCATGGTTGGCCGAGAGGTGGCCAATAGAGTCTCTAAGGTAAGATTATGGCAGAAAGATCTCACTTCTGCTCTCTTACTTCCTTCACATGTCAACATCTGATGTGACCTTATATGCAGAATCGAATCGCTGCGCTTGGGATGAGCAGCCTTATGCTAGGCAAAGTGCTAATGATAGTCTGTCTTTCTTCTGCATGAAGATTAACTTAATGCCTTTGAAGTCTTTTGGAGCACATCTGCCATACAATATTAATTTGCCATCTGACTCATGAGGTAGCTATGGTTTTCTTTTTGGGAGTCCCTGAGCTAATGAAAGTGTTTCCTTTTTTTCCCCCAACTCTGGCTTTCTTTACGATTTCTAAGCCCGTATCAATAATAATTTGAAATTCATTTCATGCACTACGTTCAGAGTATAGCTCTCTTTCTTTGGCTGGGAACAGTACTGTGCATTAATAAAAAATGCTGACAAGGATTTAGCTGGACTAAGTAATAAAGCGACAATGTTCTGGCGTATTATCAAAAACAATAAAAATAAATTATACCTGAAAGATTTAAGTAGCATTTTGCTTGTAAATAGGTAGCTTACAGATTGATTTATAGGAAATTACTGTATTAATATCTGACATCACTTTAATTGATACACAATTGAGATGTGAATACTCAAACTAACATCATTTGAATCACTTGCCGGCTTTATATTTGCCTTTGAGGTATGTGTGCAGGTACGCCTGCGCTTGCAGAGCCCTTTCACTCCTGAACCCCCACTCTATTTCCCCAGTGTATTTTTAGTGGGGAAGAAGAATCCCTTTGATTAATCTAATCGGGAAACAATTGCTCAGTGCGTGTTTTACATTTATCACCGAGCCCATTAACCGAGACGTAAGTGAATGTGTGCTGCCAGCCAAACACAGTGTCTCCCTTAGTATTCTACCGCAACACATCAACCCATGTTGACTATTAGTAGCAATAAAGCTAATTTCCTTGCAGATGTGTCTGGTTCTGAATACAGGAATGGCTGCAGTATTGAGACCTCAGCCTTGTGTGATTTCTGTCCCCCTGTGCTGATACTTATGTCAGGGAAGACAGGCGTAGATGTCAGAGCACTGTGGGCCATTTGTTCTGCTGCTTGTCTTCATTTCTGCAGCACGTCAAAGACAAAAGCCTGTAACGTCTAACCCACAAACGAGGAGGAAATTAATGGCCCACGAGCGTCATTTTTGTGATGCTTGTTGTCAGTGTCTCCATGGTCTGTCTGGGCAATTAATGTGTCAATCCCCGACTGCCTTTGTAACACTCCATGCGTCATTTAAAATTTCGGAGCTCTCTCTGAAATGTCTAGCTGTTTCAGAGGTCTTCAAGGTCTTTGCATATAAAATGAAGGATGTGTGTCTCCGCTTAAAAGTTGCATGTGCCTCTGAGAGAACCCGGTATAAACTGCCAACCGACATGACAGTAAGGAATGGCCTTTTGATGCATTTTCCTGTGTCGTTTTACTCCGGGGAGATCAGAGTCGGCACAGCGAGGACGTTTCAGAATTATGTGCTTTTCATATTGAATGTATTGATCAAAGACAAACGTTCATCTGGAGCCAAACGAAAAGCTTTTTAATCATATTGTTTTCATTCTCTGCCCGCAGCAAAATCTCGACCTTTTTTTTCCCCGTTTGTTGAAAGTTGCTAGTGACAGCGATGGTTCCTGCTTATCTCGGAGTATAGGGGCAGGCCTAGGGGCACCTGACGGTGGATTACGATAAATTACCCCCTTCGGGATAAACAAAGACCTTTTGGAGTCATAGTGAATTTCCTCCACTGCCTGGAAAAACCATGTCTCAAAGCAACTTTCAGACTCAAGTACCATGTCTTTTTACCAGTCATTTAGGAAAATTATTTACATGATTTTTTTTAAGGAATTCTACATGTTGTGTTGTCTTAATGACTGTCAACTCAAGATTGCATGAATGTACATTTCCAAAACAACAATGAGTTCTCAAAGAATACTGGACATTTTTACATGTTCAAGCCTCAAAATAAATTCACAGAGAAAACACCAGCCTTCACCCGGGCGGAAAGGTTGTTTTTCAGCACGGTAAATATTTTTGAATATACAAAACCTCCCCTCTGTTTATCTGGCATGTGATGCCAATGTACCAGATGTCGATGCAAGCCTCTACATAAATTGTCACATATTTCAACTTAACTGTCTTGAGTCATTAAAAAAGATTTTTTTGAAATACATTTCAAACTTTTTAGACTATAAAAGTAGTTTTAGTATATAATAAAATGGTATTTAAAATTTTTATTTATACTATGTCTTGCCTGTTGTTGTTAAGTCAATGGAGCAGTGATTGTATATCTTAGAAAACACAGATAGGTATCTAAAATAAATCAGCTGTTATGTTATATGTGACGTCTCCTCCGTCTGCCATCTGAGCACTGTCCACCAAATGTGTTCTGTTGGAGCTACAAATGTCTTCATACAACCTCATGCCAATCCTTACTTACCTTGAACCTTCTTGAATCTCAAAACTCCATGCGACAGCCTTCACTTGCTTGTTTTTTGTGTAGCTTACGCCTTATACTGTATTTACAAATTAGAGTTCTTAAAAATAAAATCTGTTGAGCTAGTTTGAAAGCACTGAAATTATCTTTTTTTCAATGCAGTTGATATGAAATTTGGCTAAAATACCAAGCATTCCAGAATTTAGAAAATTTGTATTATTTGCAAAAGTGTTTCTTGCATATCTCGATTGTTTCTCGTATTTGCTTAATTATTTCCATTATTATATAATGTAATCCCTGTACTCCCTTTTTATAGTAAATTTATAGCTGTAGGATGACATGAATAATGCATTAGATGATATCATGCCTGCTTAGTTCGGCAGTCTCACCCCACTGCGTCTACCATGCTGCCTGTGTGGAGTCTGCATGTCTTCTGCATCTTCATGTGCCCAAGTTTCCTCTGGGAGTCCCAAAACACAGCCACTTAGGTGAGTTTATGTCTTTAAATTGCCCATAGCGTGTGGCATGTGCCTTGCAGCCAATGGGTGTCCAAGAAGGAGTGACAGGCTCACCTGGACCCTGCATGGGTGAGCGGCTAGGCTGTGTAACAAGCATATATGGGTGGTGGCTCTATATCTTTCAGTTTCTTATCATGGATTTTTTTATTATTTGAGATTACAGTTGTCACTGGAGCCAGCACGGTGGTGCAGTGGTTAGCACTGTTGCCTCACACTGCTGCGGCCAGGGTTTGAGTGTCTGCCAGGGTTCCATGTGTGTGGAGTTTGCATGTCCTCCCCGTGTTATTGTGGGGTTTCCTCTGGGTACTCCGGTTTCCCCCCGGCACTCCAAATATCAATTTAATTGGAGTTACCAAGTTACATGTGTGAGTGAGTGGTGTGTGAGTGTGCCCTGTGATGGGGTGGCACCCCGTCCTGGGTTATTCCCCGCCTTGTACTGTATGTGTGAGCGACTGGTGTGTGAGTGTGCCCTGTGATGGGTTGGCCCCCCATCCTGGGTTATTCCCCGCCTTGTATGTGTGAGTGACTGGTGTGTGAGTGTGCCCTGTGATGGGTTGGCGCCCCGTCC
>JAODLD010000040.1:22904884-22919207 GCA_026781065.1 Mormyrops boulengeri | reverse complement strand
CCCCGCCTTGTATGTGTGAGCGACTGGTGTGTGAGTGTGCCCTGTGATGGGGTGGCCCCCCATCCTGGGTTATTCCCTGCCTTGTATGTGTGAGTGACTGGTGTGTGAGTGTGCCCTGTGATGGGGTGGCCCCCCGTCCTGGGTTATTCCCCGCCTTGTATGTGTGAGCGACTGGTGTGTGAGTGTGCCCTGTGATGGGGTGGCCCCCCATCCTGGGTTATTCCCCGCCCATCAGCTCTGGATCCCCTGCAACCCTGAATAGGACAAGCGGTTATGAAAAATAGACAGATGGGACAATTGTCTTTGACCTTAGAAACCTGTAGTGTTCTTGATTTGGTGGATATTGCGAAGGACACTAATCTAAATGTGGGAAGGTGAAAATCTAAAAATATGTCAATTTTGGTTTTGTCACCAATATTATTTCTTTGATGGATGGATTTTTAAAATTGCGCACAATATACAGTTTTTAAGCTGCTAATTCGTCTCATGCAGTGAGGTTATTTGTGTCTTTAGTTGAGATGGAATATGTTGTTTTGGTTACTAGGCTTGTGTTCACAGTTACCGTACGCCAAGCCGTATTGTGATCTCTTCCATGCCTTTTATTAATAACCTGCATGTTTTACTGTAGGATGTTTTCACAGGACACAAAATCCAGTCATTAAAGCATAATTATATTATTATTAAAGACCTGCCACCATCACCACACCAGTTAAGATACTAATGACGGTTGATAGATTGACCAATGCATGTCCAGACAATGTACAGGTGAGACTTCATGCAACAAACTGATTTTATTGATGGGAGTTTTATTTTGCATTCGCACAGAAACATCTCATTATGTTGAAATGGCTTTGACATACTGCATGAAATGTAGGGTCTTTTGCACATATGCCACGATATCATTTTTTATATCCTGGTCTGATTTCGATATTGATATTAAAATTTTGAGTATCTGCCAATAGCAATCCATTGTTTTCCCCCTTTATCAACTACTAAGCATTAAATGAGACAAAGAAATCAATCATAAAAATAACACTGCATACCCAACTAAGCATTTCTAGTGAAAAACTAGACTCAAGTCTCTAGTACAAAATATACAACTTAGCATGGATAAAACATTTAAGAAGTAATCAACCAAACTTGTGAAGGAATATAAGTGTGAAGACATCTAGTTTATATAAGTTTCCCTGTGTTCAGACTTAAGAAAAGTCAGCATTAGCCTTGCATACACACACTCTGCAGTTTGGCTCTTGTCTTCCTTCAACGTGAAGTACGTTATTGCCACATGGCCGGCGTGACGGCTCCGACGCATGCGCCCTGCTGAACAACCACCGTCACATGACTCACATCTGTTCACCGCGCCTGAGGCTATCGGCTTTTTCACGATTTTTCAGGTTAGATTTATCTCTGGTTGAAATTCGGATCGGTTTCTTACCCCGCCGATACCCGATCGAACATTTTACTCCGGTACCAGCAGAAATGCATGTTTATACATGTTTCATTCTGGTGTAAAAAATACACTACATGGTAGAGGTGAAGTTGAAGACCTGTCGTAAAGGCGGAGGTTTTATAATGTTTCATAATCTGTAGGAATTTATATTAGGCATCCGTATGAATTCTCTCACTTTTTTTTGGGGGGGGGGGAGTTAAAAACATACTCAAGTGTATTTCAATTGAGAAGACCAACTGGATGGCCAACTTATGCAGCCCCCCGGCAAAGAAATACTGACAAATGTCTGTTATCATTATGCCCCCCTTGGGACTTGTAGCCCAGTAAGCTGGCCAGATATTCTGCAGTAAAAATGCCAGCCCTTCAGCGGTGACCTCATCCAAGCATGAATAACCAACCAAATACTAAATGGATAAAACGATACAGATTGGGATTATTTTACTTTACGTGCTTGGATTATGATTTTATCTACGATTAAGTTCAGAAAATCGCCCCGATTGAAATGGAAGTGCTCTTTTATATTTCTGTTCTATCTTTTAAATTCAGTTCTCAAATGAGTTTGTCCCGGAATAGGGTTTAAATTACTGTTTGATAGTGGTTCATAGTCTACAGCAATGTAATCTGTAGCTAAGAAGGTCATCTAAAATTTATATATATATATATATATACACACACAGACTTCTGTGCAGTATGTCAGGCCTATTGTGAGCTCATTTCCTGCTATTTGAGTCGTGTAATTTTAGAAGGGTTCGAAATGAAGTTCACTCCCGTCTTTGGCCTGATCTCATATCCATATCTTTCATTTAGTGCCGCTGGCCGGGTGACAGGGGGCGCTGTCCCGATAGCCAGGCACGGCTAGAGGCTGATAGTGAGCAGCCCTTCTGTAGGTTGGACGCATTTCTGTAGGTAATGAGGTGCGTTTCATTCATCCGTATACGGATGTAGGAATTAGCCTTAATAAATTAACATCCTAGGCCACTCTAGTGCATTTGATCCCTTTGTACAGCAAAATTAATTTTATGAAAAGTTCCAGTAGGTTCCCTCACCTGAGGCTACAATACCGGGGCTTGTCTTTGGATTAGAAGTTTTAACCTTTTGGTTGTAATGCATGAACTGCAAAGCTTTCCCTGCTCTGATGAAGATGAGGAAAATAAGTGTTTTTTTTTTTGCCCCAACTCACCCCCCACCGCAGCTGTCACACCGCACAGGCATTTAGGCGGGCCGCCCGAGTGGTCTCTGGCAAGGCCCCCATCCTTCCGGGTCCTCCTCATGCCACCCTGGCCCTGCTGGCCTCTGTGCTGCACAGATTGGCGTGAGCAGGTCACCGGCGTCCACGCCGTGGTGGACAGATGGCGGACTTCAGGGCCACTTGACGTTTTCTCATGTGCTGCAGACAGCAGAAGCCTTCGCGGCGCCAGATGTTGTATCTCCAGCAAATTCTTACTGTCGCTAGTTTTTGTTTCAGTTCTAATAAAATAAACCAGTTATTATAACCAGTTCTTTCCCACCACATTCCTCTATTGCTGAATTAAACTGAATGAACCCAACATTGCGGTGATCAAGTTTGATATCTTTGTTAAGCCATCAGTTATTAAATGGCCCTAGTGAAAAATGAGATAAATAAACATACTGATAGGGGTTCAAATTGTGCTACTGTATGTGTGGCATGTGGGGGTGTTAAACTCATAATATAAAGAGTTCTCCACTTTGTTCCTGAAAGTGTGCGGTTTTATAAGAGCTTAAATACCGTCACTGTCAGCTTCTGTTGACATGCCTTTGTAAGACAACGATTGTTTGATTGCATATGTTCAAAAGTCAGTGGAAATCAAAAGATTAAATAAGTAATCTGGGTAACACCTTCTACGAATGCCATGTCTGTGACAATCTATGAACACATTCACAAACATCATTACGCATATAATGCATTCCGCGATTTAACAGAAAGATACATATTGGTGTCCTTGATTTAGTTATTTTGTGATAGCTGGATTATCAAAAGAAAATTCTTATAAACTCAAGTCTTCTTTGTATATTTGAATAGAAAGTAATAAAATTACTCCTTACATAACCCCGTGTATGTGACCTTAATAAGAGCTATACTACTATTACTTTCACAAGTTCAGAAAATATAATTATTAATTTATGGACCCAAAACTTCAGAGTCGTTTCGTTTATATTTATATACATTTATATTACTGCATTTGAGTTGTAAAAAAACAATATTATTTCTCCATAAAGTGTTTAAATAGAGCTGGAAATTGTGTTTATTTTATATTACAGAATGGCTGTCCAGATTGAAGGTGACTCTGATGATTGAACAGTCCAGGTATTTTTAAACAAGTGATCAATTACCTCATTAAACTTCACGTAGACGGCTACAACGGAGTGGCTGAAAAATGAAAAAAAAACAACAGGAGAAAATAATTAATAGGTCAATATTATTGTATGTCCCAGAGGTGACATGGAAGAGTAATAGTCACTGTTGTACCACTGGACCTAAAAATGGTCCTTGCCAGCTGTTATGTGCAATTTGAGCAGACCTGCCTCCGCCTGGGAAGATCCCCTATGACCACTTTTGATTACACTGGATGCCCACAACCCACAATGCACTCCTTCCGCATTGAACTTCACTGAAGGACTTAAGTGCCGGACAGTAGACGCTAGAGAGAAGAGATCTTCTCCGCAATCTTCTCCTCAGTGTCCTGGGCATCATTCCAGGATCCGCATTCTCCAACGTTGCGAGTTTCTGACGGTTCGGTTATTATGACATTCTGTGGATTCAAAATGAACTGATTGACAGTCTTGTGAGAGAATAATGAAACCCTCCTAGATTTTGTAAATCTACACGTCAGTAACTGGTATCCAGTCCACAGCCTTCAGTCAGGGTTTCTCCACTGTTTATGCCATGGTCTCAGAATAAATAGATTGCATTGAATTAAGTAATTAGCTATCTTGTGTTTTTCTGTATCTTATTGTTAGTCCAAGGAATTCTCTAAACTCAATTTCTTTATACTATGCACTTTAAAAAAAAGTCTTTATTAACCAAATGATTTTTCTATTTTCATTGGACCTTGCAGATACTTCCCATGATTTACTTAACTTTTTCTAGGTTACTTAATTTGTAGGCATGTGCTGGAGTTCACACAATTACAATATGACAATTTTGGAATTTTCACCAGTCCCCAGCATAAATTTGACAGCAGTAGAATTTAATACAAGAAGATCACCAATGTTCACCAGTGGTAGTATGTCTATTCAGGAAGGATAGTTTTGAAAACCAGGTGTATCCGAAATATTAATCCATTAATCTTCCATTAAACACTCAATTTAGTATAGATCACAGGACGTACAGGAAACCCTGTCAGTTCAGCACATAATCACATACCCTGGGAATAATGGAGAATACGGTTCACGTTTATTTAGACAGCAGGGGGTTACCCAGGCTTACCTGCATGGTGAGACATGGGGGTCAGATACAGAGCCATTTGGGGGGCAGGTGGGTGTGAAGGACAATGATGGTAGGCAACCCTGGTCCGGGAGTGCCGGTATCCACCTGTTTCCTACCTGGTCTCTGATGAATCACAGCTGATCTCAGGCAGATAGTAACTCATCAGGTAGGATACAAAACCTGCTGGATACCGGCGCTTCAGTAACAGGGCTGCCTACTCCTGGATTAGATGTTGGCAAAGGGGAACATTACCTGCATGGTTGGGAAGGAGCCAGACCCCTTGCAAAAGATGGGAAGGTATTGGCTAGATAGATTCAGCTTTACCTCCACTAGAGCTCTTGATGGGGGTGGAGTTCCCCATGGAGAATGACCTGAGCTGGCTGCGGGATACTCACAGGCTGAGGACTCTCCAGCTGGACTTTTCCCAGCGGACGTGACGGTGGCCTCTGTATGAGCAGCCAAGGAAAATCCTCCGTGTGTGTATCAAATAGCGTTCAGAGTACCCAGCCATCTCAGCGAAGATGGGTGAAGAACACTGCTGAGCTCTTGGGAGACTTCAGTGCTCACTTTGGGATCAATGGACATGACTGCATGGCCTCCCAGATCTAAAGCACAGTGGTGAGCTTTTATTGGACTTTTGAAAGCCATGCTTGAACACAAGGACATTTATAAGTGCACATGGTACCAGTGTACCCAAGGTCAAACGTCATGATAGACTATAGTGGTGACACCTGACTTGATGCTGTATACTTTAGTGTAAAATAGGGCAGAGTTATCAATTAATCGCCACGTGGTAGTGAGCTGGATTTGGTGCATGTAGTGAAGGTTAGATGGACCACGATGACTCAGAGAAGTTGTCAGGGTTTGCTGAGGACGTCTGGCTGGAGTTTCTATGTGTGAAAAATTTACCTCTACATCTCTTAAAAAAACTTGTGAGGCTGGGGACATTCTGGATGGACCCTCTTCAAGGTCTCAGTCCTCGTCTATGGTCATGGAATGTGAGTAATGACAAATAGTACAATTTCGCAAGTACGAGCAGCCACAGGGTCTCTCCCTCCCAGCGCCAAACTGAGGTTTCTCCACAGGGTCTCTCCCTCCCAGCGCCAAACTGAGGTTTCTCCACAGGGTCTCTCCCTCTCTGTGCCAGGGTCAGAGTTCAGAGATGCAGAGGGACCTCACAATGGAGCCGATCCTCCTTCAGATCAGGAGGAGTCAGCTGCGGTGGTGCGGCTGTCTTATTAGGGTGCCACCTGGACGACTCCCAAGGAAGCTGAGGCTTCAGGGAAGACATAGTGCATGCGGGAGGGATTATATCTCCCAGAAGGTTTTTGGAGGTCTAGGGATCGCCCAGAACGAGTCAGAGTCTTTGGCTCTGGAAAAAGACATCTGGTCTGACCTGCTCAGCATTGTGACCTTTACCAGGAAAAGCGGAGGGAAAATGATGATGGTCATACAGCACATAGCCATCTGGAAAACCTGCCACACCCCAAGGCATGAGCTTTTGTTTCCCTTTAGTCACTGACCGCTTAATTAGCTGTAATTATCATGTATCGTAGACCACAATTGTGCTTGCTGGTCAGGTCTCCACCGGGTGCACTCGCCCGCCACAGTTAGTTTATTTTCTGTACAAGAGAAAAGAGAATCACACTGTCCCACAGGATAAATATCTGTAGTGGGTGTGGAGATTACGTTATTTTAGGCATTAACTACAAGCCGCCTCCAGACTAGATTTTGCCCTTTCATTCTCTGACTTATCTGTGAGGGATTCGATTACTTGGTGCAATAAAAAATGAAGTTAAAAAATAGACAGGATGCTTGGCTGATTCTGACTGGCATAAAAAAATGCACAGTCACTAAATAAGTTATTCTTGACTGTATTTTCATCTACTGATGGTTAGGGTGTCAAGCTGAAAGAAGTCCACTGTGGTTTGACCCAGCCTCTGTTTTTGTCTTTTCTCTTAGGAATTTTCTCTTCTCTCAGGAATTCTTAATAAAGATCAAACAAGGTGAAAACATTTTCATCAACCTCATTTCAGGAGCTTGTTTTTCTATTTTTTTGATAACACAGAAAACCTCTTTTACTGTAGGATGTTTGCAACACAGTGAAAATTGATGATGAAATAAGCATGAAACCACAAGCAGAATCCCAGCATGCCGTCGATTTCTACACAGCTCGAAAAACATATTCGGAAAAAAACATGCCTGACACATTACATCTTATGCAATGCTTGACTTTTAAAATGGCAGAGAACATTGGATGAAGCTTAAAAATTCAATGCGGTCTCGTGCGAGGGTAGCTGATCGGAGTCCTACAGCTGATATTATAGCCCACTGATCTTAAGAAGGGGATTTATAACCAGCAGAGTGATATTTGTGTAAAGAACAATTCAAAGACATTGAAAAAATGTGTATAATCAGTATTTTGTGAAATATGTCTGAATATGCTGAAATGACTCACGGCAGTAAGTGCTTTTATAGCCAGACTTTAAAATCACTCTGAGCAAAAGCAGACATCGCGCTGGGCAACTTTCAGAATCAGCTTTCTTACATATTTACAATCATAATTTAAGAAAACATCCTGATAAAATGAGGAACTGAATGAAAGATGTCAGTAAAGCAGCGTGCAGCGGATCAGGCGTGTCCCTTACCTAAAGTGGGCAGTGTGCCGTATTTATACCTACTCTCTGATTGGACGCTAGCATTACCCACTGCCACATTCTTGGCACCTCCAGCCTTGACGATGAACCCATGACATTTCAGATGGACCTGGGCCCCTGGGATCAAATAAAGATGCCTGTAAGCGTGACATTTTTATCAAAGAAGCGTCAAAGGGGGAAAAGAGGTTTAGTTCAAGTACAACGACACAAGTCAGGTGTGATCGCCAAAGGGTGCCCCCTGTAGGCAGGTGTCTGTTACGACAGCTTTGCTGGTGACTAGTCAATGTTTAGAGATACGATACTCATTGTAAGTCACAAAATCTGCAGCATTACCAGACACAAACATCAGCTGCCTTGGCACAATGTTACAGGAGGATTTCAGCAAATCTCCAAAGCATCTTAACCTTAGCAACAGTTTTCTTTTTTAACTTCTTCGCCTTGTGTAAGGCTTCGTCTTGGCCTTCGTGGGGCAGTGTTACTGGTCGTATATCATTCAAGGGCTGCCAATCTTCTGTCGAATGGTGAGGAGAAGCTTGTGGCGCAGGATTGGGCAGAGAATCTGCAGTTATTTGCGTTCTGCAGTGCGGCGCAGGACTGCTTCGGCACTACACGTGATCAAACGGGAAACCTGAAGGAGCTGAATGACTCCAGTGAACAAAACAGAGCAAAGCAAAACTCCAAACCTGTGACCAGGAGGCTTTGAAAATCCAAGTCAGCAGCTGAAGTAACATGGCACACACCAATTTATCTCTCATCAACAGGAAAACTCCCCAGTGACCTGACCCCCACCCCCTTCAAAAATCAGATTTTAGCTCATTTTGTTTCTATATGCCACACTTTCCAGCAGGCTTAGCATAACATAAAAGCTCCTGGACTATGCCCCCGTCTTGATACGTCTGAAATGTATGTAAAAATGAGCAGAGAATCCCCAGGCGGGGGGGCTGTGTAATTCACAGCATTGAGTGTTTCTTTGTTTCTCCTCCCTCTCAGGTTGCTGTTCCTTACATAAGCTTATTTGATTAAGATGCCTCCATTGAAACACTGTACAGCAATTTGAACAGCATAATTACCGGTGCAAAACAAATTATAGGAAATAATAATAAGCGGTGAAGCATCTTTCTAAATATGGTAAATATGGTTCTGCAAGCAGCAGATGAAGCTCCAAGGCAAGACTTTATACGAGCTTTTACACACTTTATACAAGTGTACATTCATTTTGTTCCTGAAGCGTACAGATGCATGGTATAGTGGTTAGGGTGTTGGTATCAGCAGATATTTGTTAAAAATCAAGATGCCAGCATCGAACTGATGCGTCAAATGTTATCAATATTCAAAGTTGCCACCTCTAAAGACATAATAGAGAAGTAATCGAGATGATTGCAACTTTGGGCGATCAGCAGTTCTCCATAGTGGAGGACGGATTTCATAGTGGATTTCATCACTTCATTCACCACTTGGAAGAGAAGTCCTGGCCCACAGGATGGCTCAGAACATGACATTTATTCATTATTAAATTAATTGATTCTTTGTTTTCCACAAGAAGAAAAACTATGTAACATCATTCTGCCAATCGCTGCCCCGCTCCGCCCTCCGCCAACCCCAGCGGTTAGCTGGTTATCAGTATCTGCGGTACTAGAGAAATATCTAAAAAATATGCCAGTTATCGTTTGCGTGATCTCCCCGTTGAGTTTACGTGATTTCCCCGTTGAGTTTACGTGATCTCCTTGTTGAGTTTACGTGATCCCCCTGTTGAGTTTGCGTGATCCCCCTGTGGAGTTTGCGTGATCTCCCTGTTGAGTTTACGTGATCCCCCTGTTGAGTTTGCGTGATCCCCCTATGGAGTTTGCGTGATCTCCCTGTTGAGTTTGCGTGATCGCCCTGTGGAGTTTGCGTGACGTCCCTGTGGAGTTTGCGTGATCCCCTGTGGAGTTTGCGTGACGTCCCTGTGGAGTTTGCGTGATCCGCCTGTTGAGTTTGTGTGATCCCCCTGTTGAGTTTGCGTGACATCCCTATGGAGTTTGCATGATCCCCCAGTTGAGTTTGCATGATCCCCTGTGGAGTTTGCATGACCCCCCTGTTGAGTTTGCGTGACATCCCTGTGGAGTTTGCGTGACCCCCCTGTGGAATTTGCGTGATCTGCTTGTCCCGAGAGGCCTTCCCCTGGTTTCCTCCTGCAGTCAAAGCAGTTGGGCTAATAGCCCCCCCTAAGTCACCTGCAGTGTGTGAGCTTGTGCATCCTACCATTGGTATCCCTCCCCTGCCGTGTTCAGTGCCACCTGCGACCTAGCTTCCTAGCTTCCTAGCTTCCTAGCTTCCTAGCTTCCTAGCTTCCTAGCTTCCTAGCTTCCTAGCTTCCCAGGTCCGTGCTCAGGATAAGCTTGTGGAAGAGGACACATTGGACACATTATGTCCTGCTGTTTTCTGCTCTAAAAACATACTAAAAGTATAACTTGGCTTCAGAAGACTGACAAATGCCTTGAAATCAGAAGCTTTCTGCCCCATGGCCTGTCCTGTTGTTGTTAGGGATGCTTTCTGTAAGACATGGTCAGCGAACAGTTTTGATGCTTCTATATTTCAACAGTATTGTCAGTATTGTCCCATAAGCAAACTGTTCATCTACATTTATCAGAGGGTAAACACACTGAATTTGTAGAGGAAACAAAAAAATGACCAAATAAAAGAAATAGCTACCAGTTGTAAGTGGTATTCCATGCAATATTATCAGAGCAAATGCACTTATTAAGAGCAGAATCACTGAGTAATTCACATCCATACCAACCATGACAGAGAATAAATTAAATTCCACTGTAACAGCCCTGGTGTTGTGTTCCGAAACTGAAAGTGGAACCATGTAATATCTTTCTCCTTCTAATACAGTGGCATAGATTTTGCAGTTTATACAACACTCCATCCATCCATGCATTTTCTGAAACCACTTCATCCAAACTGGGGTCACAGGGGGGACCGGAGCCTATCCCGGGAAGAATGGGCGCAGGTGGGAACCAACCCCGGGCAGTCGCCAACACACCGCAGGGCGCACACACTCACACAACTACAGGGCCAAATTAGCCTCACCAATCAACCTAACCTGCACACCTCTGGACCGTGGGAGGAAACCGGGGCCCCCGGCAAAAACCCACACAAACATGGGAAGAGCAGGTGAACTCCACGCGGAAAGGACCGGGGACCAAACCCAGGCCCCTCTTGATGGGAGGCAACAGCACTAACCACTACGCCACCACACCGGCCTTATGTGATACTCATCTTCATGATATATATTGCACTCCAATACCAGATTCCATAGGTCTTAGCACACCATGGATGATAGCAGTGTGATATTGTCTTTTTCATCCTCTGCAAATATCCTACATGTCCTACATTAGAAATGACCCTGGCAGTTGTGCGTGGTGATGGTTGACAGTTGACACAGTGAGTCATTCTTATCTTCTGCGTCAGACCTGACTTGCCTGTGCTGTTTGTCTACGGTTAGCTAAACTGACTTCAAAGACTCTGAAAACTGACTTCTATCATGCTGGTATCTACTGAAATGCTAGCAGGCAGGGTTGCCAGGTCCAATAAAAATCTCAAGCTTTGCTAAAAATCAACCCAACGGAAGCTGATACCAGCCCAATATTTGAAATCCCAGTATACTGTGTCTGAAAGAAATAAACCAGTATTTTAAACACCGATCACATTCAAATGTTCAATATTTTAAAACCACAGTTAAACACAATGATGTCACGCAGATGGATGCACTCTCTTTTCCCTGGGTGGCCAACTTTGGTCAGCTGACTGTCGTGAGGTTTTCAATTCGATTCGAGTCTGCACACGCATTTACATACAGTATATGTACGTTTAATTACCTTTAAATAGTCTGTAGGGTTTGCAGACTGCCCCAACACCTTTGATGTCGCTAATTTTAGGTTTATAATGGGACGATATAGATTGGCCATATGATTGCCTGCGTGAGAGTCTGAAAGCGTGAGAGTCACGCCAGATGGGTGCCAGTTGGCAGCCCAGTTCTCTTTCTGCGTCTGTCTCTGACTTTCGGTGGCTATAGCAATCCAGTATTACTCAGGATTAGGGGCCACTTGGCTTCATAATAATTAATTTCTTTTTCCCCTCACAGTCCACTGCCGCGGTACATTATGGGCGGGAGAACAGCGGACCTGGCAACTCCGCTAGCAGGACTTGCCTTTGCTAACACTAGCATTCTCAGTACCACTGAGAATGGAGAGGTTCTGTTAAGTTTTTTTTTTTTTACTGAAAACTGGACTTGTTTGATTTTGCTTTATTGACTGTTCTAATTATGTAGTAATATATGCATTTTTTTGTTGTTGTAGCTCTTTCACTGTCACACTAATGTGCTCTTTGACTTGTTAACATTTTATCAGAGCAGCCAGTAATGGGACCCATGCCCCAAGATGGATCTGATACCACTGACATTACAAAATATGTTATATTAACCAAATATTGAGGCTTGTATTAAACTACTGTGACAATGAAACCTCAGCATCGATCAGAAGCCTGTGACGGTTTTAGCATCATTTGACTTGACTGGGTTTTGGAGCTAATGTGAGCTTAGAGAAAGGTCTACATACTGTATACAGAGGTGGGAGCCTCGACGTCCTTTGACCGTCTTTTCTAAGATCTTGTTAAAAGCCATAACAGAAGGACCTCTGCAAGCTTCCGACCCACTAAGGACTCTCACCAGCCAACAAACCTCATAACGGCAATAGGCTGTCAGCGGCATCCAGGAAACTCTCCATTAACACAGATTTACAGAGAAGATTTGCTAGACTGTGATTATTTTCCAGCTTGAAGGTTAATCCCCTTTAAGCGATGTTTAATCACCCTTTTGAACACTACAAATCAATGACTAGTGCTCTATCCGAATGAGGATTCTCTTGACAAAAATCCTGTCATCTGTTAAGTGTCCTGTATGCCTGCACAGGATCAGAATGTTTTGGAGATAAGTGAAGTTCTGCCTCAGCTGTATTCCGAGATCAGCGGACCTTACGCCCGTGTTGCCAGGCTCCCCGTAAGTAAGTCGTACTCCCAGAGTCACTAGCTGTCCTAATTCATCTTTTATATATACATTTTCCAAGTTGAACAGGAAGTCATGGATCAACGGCCAATTCTGACGACATTTTGATCAAAATGAAAATTTTACCGCTTACGTGATATTTAGTTAGTTTTTAACATGGACACAGACGAATCTTGCCATGCACACGTGTGTCTGTGTGGGGACTGGTTGGCAGTCCCTGCAGGAACTCTGTTGTTTCCCTGTTGACTTTGTTGCTTTTTATGCACACCTTGATAAGTTATTTGTTATAATTTATTTGTTGTGTTCCATGGCTGCTTAACATTAGGGTTGGGTTTGTCACTTTGGTGTTAGTGAGGCGTATCTATCCCTGGAGTTACTTTTAATATAATAGTCTATTGACAACTTTTCACCCTGCAAGCATTGTTTCGTATTGATTTCTATTTTGCAAGCTTTCTTCAATTTCAAAGTACATATGTGTATATGTGCCGCATTTTTGTTATGTATTTTTTCTCCAAGGATCCCTACTGGAAGAAAACATTTTATTTTTGTCTTTTTTAAGGTTTACCACCAGTGTCTATGTTTGCCACTATTTTTCTAGCAGAGAAAGATGGTGTCCTTGGTTTGTGGGAAACAAGGTTGTCTGTATATGGGGAAAATGTTTTTCTTTTCCCTTTAAAGTATTTATGTAAATATTTACCCAGTTTTATGTGGGGTAAATTCAGCCTCTTTTTGGGTGTTTTGTAGCTGTAGATTAACTATCCCATGCCATGCTACTGCTCTAGCACTTATTCATCCTGTAGCCCTGTGGTCATGTGCTGTGGTGATTTTCAGGGCTGTTTGAGCCCATCTGGTTAGCTGAGAGGGTAATCGTTGGCTAACTGACTTCCATGCCCTCTGCTCAAGCACAGCAATTTGGCTCTGAGTGAGCAGAGGGAAGCAGAAGGAACCCTAAAGGCTCTGGGAGAGAGTTAGTCATGATCTGGTGTCTCACGCCTCGCAGCAGCGGAGCCAGGAGATGAGCTGCTCGACATGATGCCGCCATCTTTGCTTCTTTGGTTACTCGGAGGATAGCTGAAGGCGTGTTGAATGTCACACTTATTATGCATTCAGATGTTGAGGTTAGATCAAGACGTCACCGTTAGTCTTGTTTTTCTGAAATCTGTTTTATAGATCCCTGGATATGTGGGTATTCTGAAATCTCAAAAAAAGAGAAAAATTCTGGCAAATATATATATATATATTTTGAGTTTTGACCATGTACTATACTGGTCTGTTTTGTAATGTTCACATATCTGTCAGTGCTGCTATCTCCTGACTTCTCGTCTTTGGCAGCTGACGTTTGTTGTATACGAACTGAATCCTTTCTCGAGGCATCTGCCCGGAAGCCGTGGTTTTCCTGGATTCCGTGCGGAGCTCGTTCGAGTTCCAGTGAAGGGAGTCACCGTTCAGGTCCCATTGGTGGTGTTTGTTCAGATATAACCGTAATCCCCACCAAAGAAGTGCAGGTCTTTACTTTATTCATACTGCCTGTGTTTAATAATAATTTTTGAAAGATGTAAAATGAATGACCTGAAATCTTAAAGGGTTTAAAAATCATTGCTGCTGTTGGGCTGGGAATGCTGATATATACTGAACCTAGAAAATAAGTAGGAGAATGCTGATACATACTGAACCTAGAAAATAAGTAGGAGAATGCTGATATATACTGAACCTAGAAAATA
>JAODLD010000040.1:22892404-22903121 GCA_026781065.1 Mormyrops boulengeri | reverse complement strand
TTGCTTAGATAATTGCATTAATGAGAAATTGAACAGGTGTTCCTAATAATCCTTTAGGTGAGTGTATATATATATATGTGTGTTAACACACACACACACACACATTAGACACAACCAGAAGTATTACAGTAAAATATTCAGGTACTAATACATTGAAATGCAAATTACAGTTGTAAAAGAGCTGTCCTGAGTTTAAAAGTTCATTGTCAGGCAGTTTTAACTAATAACAGTAGTTTTAACTGTTATTATGTTGTAATAACATAAAACACCAAACATTAGTGTTTAGTATCCCTTTGGGAGCCAATGACTACAAATGCAATTAATAGCAAAATGGCAAGAACAGAACTGAATGAGTCAGTGAAAAAATTATGACAATGATAAGAAAGTGTCTGTGTGAAACATATGTGCTGATATATTAAACATTGCTTGTCAGTGGACTTTTGTTATGAAATCAGTAAATTCGCAACACTATTACAGAGTTAAGTAAGCATCCCAACACTTTCTATGAGCACTGTAGCCGGATATTCTGGGCCCCCTGACAAATGTTATTTTGCACCCCTGCTTGGGTTGGACCTTACAGTCTGAGAAAATATTGGACACCCTGGGTAGATTTTGCTAGCAGGGCCCCCCAGCAGTGGGTTTTGTGGCCCCTATACATATAGACTATAAAGTGTCGGGCCCCCTGACTCTGCCATGTTATTATGGCCCTCTGACACACCCGATTATAGCCAATAGCCGCAGCCTCTGAATGCTCCCAGCTCATGAGTTTAACAAATTATTTTTCATGGTCAGTCACCTTTATTAGCCATATATGAAAACTCCTGCTCTGAACGCATACTTCAATAATTTGCAGTACTATCATATTCCTGGAGATCAAGCTCCTTCCTCTTCACAAAACAGATTTGTCGCAATCTTCATTTTCACTCTTAGCTTCTGTTGTGGACACTGTAGTCAGTCAAACAGATGACGCATGCAGTAGTGGACTCATTGTGGCCAAAATGCCTATTGCCTACAAAACCTAAGCTCTGATCTGATTATGTTTTCCCTTTATCTAAAAATGTTTCCTCTCTGACCAAGATTAGCAGTTTCAAGATGGATGGATCGTTGCATGAAAGTGTTTTTTTTTTTTGGTTTTAGTTTATTTCTGGATGTTCTTAAGTCTCCTTGGAAATAGTGGATGAAATCGCGAAAATAAGACTTCAGAATCCCACAGGCAAACCCAGCATGTGACAATACATAGAATTTGTGACACGTGACTCAAACTAATTCCCTCCTTAGCAAACATGAGCCGCTTTTCTAAGACGCTTTCCAGCTCTCTGATGCTCTGTGTGACTTGTTTCCAGCTGGACCTTTTCAATGCTCTACAGTGTGTTTCTCATACATTGTTTGGGCAACAAACAAACTGGCTACTAGAATCTCATAAAAAGAAAAGCAGGCTTTATATTTGCGTTTAGGCTTTAACATTCTCCACTGCAATCCGTACTAAAAAACCCTGAGTACATGAGACCAGACAAACTGGACTGATCTATCAAAATTTAGACCATTACATCTGACGACACTGAGACGGCCTGTGTAGGTGGTTGCACACTGGTGACATTGCCATGTCCCATCACCGTCTGAGTCTCTGCACATGAATGTCCAGGATCCTTTCCAGCTGCTAATAAACAGTTGGCATAACTTGAAGATGGGTGTCCTTAGTCCACTGGCAGTAACGGAAGTCAAAGCATGACAACCTGTATGCTAAAGTCAAAGAGGTTACAAGTAGGTTCAAAGGGGAATGCTCAGCAGTAGGGTCTAAGCAGGACCAGTATCAGGTTATCCGGTGACATACTATACGCATCTCATTCTGTGTGGTTTTATGCACCATACGTGATACAACTGTTCATTATTTGTAAAGAATTGGATCTGTAGCCTGAGTGAGCCAGGATGAATCACAGCTGTGTTTTTCTTTCTTTGTTAAACATATTAATCCTGGGGAAATGTCAATGAACAGATTTGTTTTCTGCTAGAGAGCATGCGATCCCAATTTGAGGCTATCACAGAATGCCTTTGAGGTCGACATATCTTGGTGAATCAGCTTCAAGCATATTTCTTGCTCATATCATTAAAATTTTGAGGAATTAAATTTTCCTATCACGCTTAATGCAAATTGCTTCCTCAGTCTTTTGCCTTTGCTTTATTATTAATGAAGTGACTGTGTAGTTATTTGAGGGGGGGTCTGGGGCTCCACTCACTTTCCTCTTGCTGATAACTGGGTATTGCTGGAATTACGGCTTCAGTGACATTCTGGGTTTGTCTTTGGGGCCGAAAGTTCAGAAGCAGCAGAATATATTGTCATCTTTGGCAGAGGGAGGGTGTAAATTGGCAGGGGTATCTCAACCAACTACTGCAAGAAGCATCTCTCAGGGCTTTGAGAGTGGTAGTTGCAAGCAGTCAGAGATGCTGTCCTGGCGGAAAGCAGAAGAAGAAAGAGGATTGGTAGGGACGCTCAAGGGAATTGTGGTACAGTAGATCATCTGCTATTTCCTGGCAGACTTTGGAGAGTTTTCAGCATAATCTGACAGCAAACTATAAACAAGTGAAACTGTGGGGGAAAAGGGCTTTAAAATTAATATTTAGACATCCGGAATCTGGCATTGAGAAGCTGATAAGGCACATAGCGTGAGTAGGGGACCTTGGAGGTACAGATGCATTTTCACTTAGCATGCGGCCATGCCCACCGTGACCCCTCGCGTCAGAGGTATGTATCCCAGAAGGGGACTTTCAGCGGCATGGAAAGTGCATAAACTTTAAAAGTAAACTCGAGCTGCGTTAATTTTGGCAACGTTGACGTTTTTAATGTAGACTGAAGTTAAAATGGCCTCCTTCTGGTAAGTCATTATCTGCAGAAGCTGCCTGTGCACCATTCTTTTTCTCAGAATAGTTTCCCATAAATATGTTCTCATTGACGAGTATACAGTTTAGAAGTGCACACATGGCTGGCATTTGTCATGAAAACTAGGGTGACCATGTGTTGGTTTTCAAAAAAGGGATGGCAGCATGGGGCAGATGGACACCCAGAGTGGGTGGAGGGTGGGGGCTGGGGGGGCACTGTGCCACTGTGTATGGGGTGGGGGGGTTAAGTAGCTGACAAATGTGTCCACAACCATGCAATGTTACTGAACTTTAAAATCAGAGGTGAGAAATTCAGGTCCTTAGAGTGCATTCTGCTTCCCACGGACCCCGACCAAGATGGAAACACGGGATTTTTTTATCTGTAATTTATCTGTGAATTAACATTTGCATCTGGGATTTTTTTTAGCTGTTCAGGATGACAATGTGCTGCTGTCGACGAAGAGCCTGCTGCTCTGACCCTTGGTTGTTGCTGTGTTGCTGAGGGTGACGATCGAGATGCAGTTTGACCAGTGTTTTTGTGATGTATATGACTGACCGATGGTGGCATGCAGGAAGGAGGGACCCAAACAGGAAGGTAAAACAGAAATACAAAAACACACACAATGAATGGCGACTGTACAAAACAAATGCCAAATCGCAGACATTTTTGCCGCTTTAGAAATCCTGGTATTTTGTTGGTCCCAAAAATAAGACACATAAGAAGAGAACGTATGGTCACCCTAACGAAACCACATAAACGGCTTCACGTTTGCATGGCTCTGAGTCACTCAATAACAGCATCATGAGATGGATTTGTGAGCAGGACTGAAGCATGCGCTCTGTACGCCAAGCTTGTTCAATGAAATAAATAGTTTGTGTGAACCTGAAAGTTTCACTGCAGAATGTACATGACATTTCTTGATTACTGTTGAAACTAAACAACTTTTAAGCAATCAGGTGAAAAGCTTTAGTGTTTTATAAGGGTCTCTCATAACATGCAGCATAAACACTTAAAAAGCTTTAAAAAGCTCAGCAAAGGTGAAGAAAATTGGAATATGCCACTGAGGGTGGAGTACCAGCTTTGCTGCCGGGGTTTGGCCGAATCCCGTGTATCACATTCCTGCCCGTCTCCTCCCTGTCATGGCCCTAACAAACCACGCCTATCCCTCTCGTCTTGCCTCTCGTTCCTATTCCTTGCGTGTAAATCACTCCCGGCTGCCTCTCTTTGGTTCTCTCATTAGTCCTGTATATACGTGCTTCTAAATCCTGTGATCCCCAGTCCAGTCATTGACGCTGAACCGTCTTGTTGCCTGTGCCCTTCCTAGTTCCTCTCCGCCCCTTTTTGATCCCTCTCGATCCAACTTATTTCCAGTCTCAGTTCTTTTGAGTTCAGTAAACCCCTTTTGTTTCCCACAACGTCTGCCCTCGAGTCCTTCATCCCTCAAGTCATGACGTTAACCTGCTGAGAGTGAAAAATGCTTGGACCTGTGCCCAGCCGAATCACACACAAACAGCCAAAGTTATTCATATCTTACTCTTTAAGGAGCAAATCAGGTGGCCTGAGTGCAGACTTTAGGCCCAAATGCTTTGGCCACCCTGAAAGTGGGATGATATCAGAATCATAGAGCTGTTCTTTGTTTTTATTGGCAAATTGAATTATTGAACCATCTGAACGTATTGCACGGTAGTTTAAGTTTCTGGAACCAGTGATAGGAGGCAGGTCTGAAGCATGTGGATAGTAAAGAAGGTCACAAACACAGACAAAGATCACACATAAATGTGAAGGGACAATACACAAGAAGTGGTCCCTCTAAATTATGTGGAATTTCATGGGCAGTGAGCGTCACGTCAGGCAAAGGGGAGCAAGCGAAGGAAGCCATGGATACGAACTAAAGGGATTTATTTGCAGGGTAAAACACTCCAAACACACGCAACATTAATGACAGGATTGGGGAAACATACTCGAACGCGGACTGAAATACACAGGACTAATCAGAAATACCACGAAAAAACTATATATATATTTATACACACACACAGATATTACATGATTTCACATATATATTATATATATATTGGACCTGTATATATACACACTGCTCGCCTATTTTGTTGGATCAACTTCCATCCCTGTGGCTATGGATAGGTTCTTGGATAGGTTCTTGGATAGGCCTCAGGTCTGATCTGCCCTTTTGCACAAACTCTGTAGTGTTTGTGTGTGTACATATATATATATATATATGTACACACACACACACACATATATATATGTATATATATATATATATTCTATTTTCCAAAAAAACATATATTATACTTAAAGAGATATTATACCCAAAGATTATACATATATATATGAAAGAGTTTAATGCTATGAAATCTTAAGTTGGTTAAACATTCATTCATTTGGATAAGATTATCTTACCGACTTACAAGGCAATTCTTTTTGGGCTCATACAAAGTTATCTAGATTTCCTGTTTTTTCTATTCCCTAGATAAGAACCCAGTATTCCTGCTTTCCATTTGTATACTCTATAGGCTTATCTGCACTGCAGTACAGCCAGCATCCGTGATAAAGGGCTGTTGATTCCAAGTTAATTCTGTCTGTACCGGCTAGCATGAAGTAAGCAAAATAATATAATATAGTTTTGTCATATTGTAACGAAAAAAATCTCACAAGTACATTGAACACATCACAAAGGATCAAGGTGCAAGTAATTCGGTGTTCATTGTTTTTTCTCTCATGTTTGCATGACAATCTTCGTCCTCTGAACTCTGAAACTCTGAAATCTGCTCACTCCTTTGAAATGCCTTTAACTCTTGCCAAGTGGAGTCAGTAGCACTGTGACTTTAAGGGCTATTTATTTTATAGTTCATTCTCTTTACACTGTAACTGCTGTTGGAAGGACAGTGTTAGTGAACATTAGACATACTGTATGTAACCAGATCCTGTGAAAGAACATGCATCAAGTCCGTTAGAGTGTTAAAAATATGCCCTTAAGATCATTCTTGCAATGATGAAAACAGAGACGGTCAGTAATATAAATAATGAAGGTAACAGGGAGAGACTATACTGCACTGTAAGAATTAGTGATGTATAACAACAGGATGTGTTTGAAGCAGAGGTGGGTAGTTCAGGCCCAGAGAGTAGAAGTCCATACCAACCGACCAACAACTTCAGTACTCGGCAACTGCGACTCTTTATACTCAACTGGTTGGTTGAAAAAAATCTTGGTGTAGACTTTTACTCTAAGGACCTGAATTACTCACCTCTGATTTTAAGTTATATAATTGTATAGACATACTGCATATCCTCCATTTTATGCTATTTCTATTAAAATTGCTAATTATTTCCGTTGTGAATTGTTGTTTTCATAATGACAGGTAATTTGCAATCAAATGATTCTTGTTTGGGGTATTTTCAAAATAAATTGCTGTATTTTATCATCCATTTTCCTAGAGATATCTTTAGAAAGTATTGATTGGTCATTGTCACAATTGCACTAACAGCTTTCTTTGTACGCCATATAGCACTCTGAGACCATTAGTGATTTCCTGCACTCTCTGCACTGTACTTTGGCTTCTGATGTCCTTGTAGCAGCCTGTAAACATTAAAATGATAAGGCGTTTTGTTGTGCTGCAGCCCGTGCACTTCTTTACACTCTGCTCTATTTAAATGTAAAGAAAAGCGTAGGTGTTCAACTCAGTTTTGAACTTTCACAGTCCATGGGGTCACATCATATTGTTCTGTTTGTACGCAGTGTACACCTTTGGCTGCGAGGGATGTGGTCTGCCTGCACATATATATATATAAGGTATAGTTTGTGTGTGTGTGTGTGTGCGTGCGTGCATGCGCGCATGTGTGTGCGTACTTGCGTGCGTGTGTGCGTTTGTGCGTGTGTGTTTGTATGTGTGTGTGTGTGCGTGCATGTGCGCGCGTGTGCGTGCGCATGGAAAAAGAAAGGAAAAATGATGGAGAAGATTGAGTTGTACCCTGAGTATGTTACTGAAACAATTCTGGTAAAGTACCTCGCTTAGGGAGACATTTGAGGGGACTCATGAGACTTGGACTGCAATCACTGTGGTCAAAAGTCAGGGGCTGTAACTACCTCCCTGTCTGCAGCTCAATCTCTCCCTGTCTGCTGAGAAGAGTTTCTAACCTTCCCCTCATCTTTCAGCTTCCAGGCCGCGCCACACCGATGTCAAGCAAGATTTTTCACATTCTTTGTCAGAATGACCTCTTACATGCCATCGTCTACATGTTCCTCATGTCCACTCCGCTTCATAAAGACTGTGAAGTGAGCAGCCTGCTTTTCCCCTCATAGTAACCGTCTCCTCCATGCTCCTATAGGTCAGTTTGATCCCAGCCTGCATCCGAGCCCTAACAAAGATGCGGTACTGCCCTTACTGCCGCGGCATGCCTCAGGAGAAGCCCTGCCGCAACTACTGCCTGAACGTCATGAAGGGTTGCCTTGCCAACCAAGCAGATCTGGACCCAGAGTGGAACCTCTTCATCGGTAAGACATCTGGTGACTTGGAAAGGCCTCTTCTATTGGATAAAAATTGAGATGAAAGTTTTTTTTGTTTTTTTTTTACAGCTATGTTTGTTTTGGCATCTTTGGCGTTATTGGGCATGAGCATTTTCTCAGTTCCTGAACAATTGGACTTCCTGGTCCACTGATGACTGAAAAACACTGATACCTTGTTGTTTTTACATGGCTAAGGATTGTAGCGCTATGGCTTAGGTAACATCTGCAAACCTTCCTGTTAAACACTAGGCATCAGACGTACAAATACGGCAAAATCTCTGCTAGTTTATTCAGTCTAAACAGTTACAGCACTGAGAAATCTGGGATCCGTTAAACAAACCAGCGATAATCCCATCACGGCGCGTTAGTGATTGATGCTTCAGAGGTGCCTGACAAGCCGGGCCCACTAAAAAAGAGCAGACGCGAGCAGTGTGGCTTCTCCCCTGAGGACAGCCAAAGAGGGAGCGGAAAGCTTTCAGGGCTGTCTCTCAGGTGTGAGGAAATAAGCCGAGTTTCCGGATAAAACAGCCGTCTCTCCCAGCATTGCCTTCTGCAAGTGGAAGGCTGGGCGTCTGCATTCATTCTCCTGTTTGAATTTTTAGCCAAAGTAACCTGGACTGTCTGAAATAAAATAAGCTGTGGAACAGTGAGACGTGCGTCTGAATTGTCTGTGTGTGACTGCAAAGGGTAAATACTGCATGTTTCTTCCTTGGGTTTAGGAATTAAGAAAAAAACAGAGCAAATGTCAAAATAGATCTTCGCAGAATGTGTTTCATTATTAAAATGGCTTTTCACTCACTTATATATTTAGCTTTTAACTGACACAAAATAAACCTTGGGAATATGAAGCAATGTATCTCCAAGCAAATGCAAGCATTTCATCAAGTATACAATGAATTTTTTCAGCCCCGGGTCTGCTCTGCTACATAAATTTTGTCGCCATTGTTAACATGATGAATTAAATGTCATTTTCATTAGTTTTGAAGACCTGACATTTCATATTCATTTTTACCCCTAAGGATTTTCAATTAGCAAGTGGTACACCCACAAAGAAATATCGATTTTGCTGTAGGAGAGCAGTTCCTCGCTTATGAGGGTGACGGATCGAACACCGCACTGAGACCATGTAATGTACGTATTATTTGACCAGTAGCAAAAGGCCCAGTGCTTTCCAAATATTATTACATGCAAGGTTTGACTTGTATTTCCTTGTAAATGAAACATGGGATTCCTGCCACATCATTCACTTTTAATGGGGTCGTGAAACATCCGTGTGTAAAACTGCCCCTGCAGTTTAAGCTTCGACAGATGTGTGAGTCGCATATAATCATCTATCTCTTAAAATGTTGTCACGTTCTGTGAATGTAAATTGCAATTTTGGTAGTATGAAGTCTTCTCTTCAGAATCAAATGTGGTTCATGTTAAAGATTTAAGTAATATATCTACCCCAGTCTTTTCACCAAGGGCAGTTTGAACATCAGTAGGGACCAAATCAGCCCCCAACCCCGGGTCCCCGTGAACACGGTACTCCACCAGTATTAGTGAGGGTCGCGTCCCTACCACCCATACCCAAATCTACGCGCTTGCTTCTCACATGTGTTCGAATGCTGGATTTTTTCATCAGAATGGGTGACACCCACATGTATTAATATATTATATACAGTTTCCCTAGGAGTGCAGGTCATATTGGCTGATTAAGCTGTAAGAGTGAATTCTAAACACTGTGAACCTAAACACCGTTTAGTTACACTTTTACGGGAACCTGTTAATTAATAGCTCCTTTGCTGCTGTAGAGGAACTCCCCTGTCCTCCCCATGTGTGGCTCCCTCCTAGCCGTGTGGCTCTTCCCCATCCTCCTCAGATGAATGACTGACTGTTTTGCCCTTGCCGTGACTCTGGCTGAGTGACCTGATGAGATCACCCAGTGTTAGATTTAAAGTGGGCTTCAGACCCTCTGCCAAGCTTAGGTGAAATGATAAAATGTTACAGAATGTGTGCTGCAACAACACTAAATTAAAAAAACTCTTCATCATACATTGTACATTGAATGCATTAGTATTCTTCATTCACTCATTGAAAGAAGATGCACATATATTAACACGTTTTGCTCTTTTTTTTCTTACAATTTCGCACCTAAAACTGTGTGTAGCCGCTGCAGTTAAGAGCTTCCCTCAGCACACTGGCTGTAAGGACCCCGAGCAGAATCTGAAACTCCACTTTCAAAGTTAGACTTGGGCTCCAGTCCCGAGGGAGGTGCTCTGCAATCCTGGCCCCGGTTACACAGGCGGGTCACCTTCCTGCATCATACTGGGGGGAAAATAAGTGAAAAGGCAACCGTTTTTAAATGTGACAAATTTCACAGGGTGTTTTCAGAAAACAAGAATGTGTGTGCAAACTGCATGACGCTGATATGAGGTTTTCGTAATCGATTTTTTTTTATAATAGACGTCTTAATCCGAGATCACCTAATGAGCCAGAGGGTCTTTTGTGCTTTATCGGTCAAAACAGGGAAAAAACGTAAAAGAGAGAGGAGGACGTGGCGGTTATCTGCAGGCTGGACACCTGATCTCACTGCGGTTATCTCTTACAGCCCGTATTTACTGAGGATGAGAAGTGACCCACGGGCTGCTTTAGTGAAACATCGCTGTAATTAAATCTGCTTATTCATTCCCCATTAATCTGACCCTAATTCATATTATGCAGTTTCCTATTACGGCTGCTCTCGCTCCTCTAGCGAGATGGGGGGTGGGCATGCTGACACTTCTTGGGAATACAAAAATTCTCGGGATACTGCTGTGCACCCCCCCCAGAGTGGGGCGGGAATATGACTGGCTCGTCCTCTGTGAGACTGAAGGAGTAATTTACTGTCAGATATTTTAATCATATAATTAGGTCAATTAATAGAACTCGGTGTGGCTCAGTGGAGAGCACTGTCGCCTCGCACCTCTCGGTTTGGGTTTTGAATCCCAGGTGTGTGTGCGAGTATTTGGTTTATATTACATTGTGGGGACCAAATATCCCGCACAATGTAAAAAAACTGTTATTTTGACGTTGTGGGGACCATTTTTCAGGTCAAAAGTCTGTGAATACAAAAAAAAAAACTAAAAACACCAAAAGTCTCATATTTTGTTTGGTTACTTATGATTAGCGTTTGGGCTGGGTAGGGGTTAAGGTCGTCATGTTGGGTTAGGATTAGGGCTGGGTAAGGCTTAAGGTCGTCATGTTGGGTTAGGGTTAGGGCTGGGTAGGGGTTAAGGTCGTCATGTTGGGTTAGGATTAGGGCTGGGTAAGGCTTAAGGTCGTCATGTTGGGTT
>JAODLD010000040.1:22875876-22892304 GCA_026781065.1 Mormyrops boulengeri | reverse complement strand
AGGGTTAGGGCTGGGTAAGGGTTAAGGTTGTCATGTTGGGTTAGGATTAGGGCTGGGTAAGGGTTAAGGTCGTCATGTTGGGTTAGGATTAGGGCTGGGTAGGGGTTAAGGTCGTCATGTTGGGTTAGGATTAGGGCTGGGTAGGGGTTAAGGTCGTCATGTTAGGTTAGGATTAGGGCTGGGTAAGGGTTAAGGTTGTCATGTTGGGTTCGGGTTATGGCCATAGAAATGAATGGATGGTGCCCATTGTGTGTCAGTATGTGCGTGTATCTGCCCTGTGCTGGACTGGCATCCCATCCTGCCTTGGGTCCAGTGCTGCCTGGGATAGACCCCTTAGCCACCCTGAGACCATGACCAGGATGATGGTTACAAAAAGTATGGATGCATGGATGGATGGATGATTCTATCCAGTTCAGCTACTATGCATTTTAGTGTTTTGTAACAGAACTGTGGATGTGGATTTGTTTTGCCTGCCGCTACTCTGCAATGTTTTAATCCCGTTAGATATTACTGTGATTAACATTAATGAGTTTCTAAGATCTTTATTAGATCCAGAAGGAATAGATTCTTAAAATGTACGCCGTGATTGCGTGACGATTTTAAGCGGTTATGGGTTTGGTTGTGGAATGTGCTGTTTTGGATTTGCTGTCTAGGCCACCGTAAAAAAAAAAAGAAAGTACAATTTGTTAAATGTGAATTCCGTGTTTGAGGACCAGCATCCCGAACGGGATCAGATGCCCACAGCAACAATGACATTCCTTCACAGATCCAACAAGGAAATAGCACTGCAGCTCTACCACACAGGCCACAGAAAAAAGGGCAGGACACTATAAACCTCTGCCAGAGCAAACGACTGGGAATGGCCTTATTTACTGTCCTCTTAGCAAGTGCGGCATGCCTAGGTTCTGCCTGGTCAAGGCTATTTAATTTGTTTATCCATAACCATATGTAACAGCAAACAATGTGACTCCAAGAAGGCTCTGTTCTTTCGTTATTTCATTGAAAGGCAACAAAATGTATGTTGTTTTGCTTCAGGCTTGTTTTTTTAATACTTCTATAAGAGAGACCCATGTATTATTAAGATGGGAGGGTACCTCGTGAAGGTATTGCGTTGACATTCGGAGAGCAGTGTCGTCTGCATTCTTAAAAATGTGGAGAATATATCTGAAGGTTTCTACATGTCGTCTTTATATCTGTGTTGTGACACTATGGCAATGGTATAAATGCCAGTTGAGTCAGCTCAAACGCTTTATGGAGAACATGCATTCATGATCAGTAGTGACTAGGTGGCTTCCATCGTGACGTTTTGGATAAAAGACTGTCTGGCAATATTGACACTATCCTTCATGTTCTGCATGATTATACTTCCTGCATTTTATCTGCTGCAAACTATAGCCATCTCATGTCTTTCAACAGTATGATGTTATGAGCAGTACATGTCAAGGTGTGGGATGTATTAGAGGGTAAGCCAACATTTGGTACGTACAGACAACATCTTGAATGCAGAAGAAGTAGGCAGGAAACCCCGAGACCTGAGTGACTTTGATAAGGGCCAAATCATAGCGGCCAGGCGACTGGATCAGAGCAGCTCTGAAACGGCATGGCCTGTGGGCTCACGGTCAGCCGTGGGGAGGACCTACTTTCTGAGGAGGGGAAAGCCACGAACCTCTGACAGGGTGTTAGACGGTCAGTGTGAAATGTGAACAAAGGCTATCCGGCACATACCAGCAGAAGGATTACTGTGGCTCCAGTCGCACAGAATCATGAGTAATGTGTCACGATGCACAGTGCATCAAGCCCAATTTGGCTCATCGCTGTATATACAGTACCAATCAAAAGTCTGTGCACACCTACTAAAAATCATTTATTTTTCAAACAAGATAATGACCCTAAGCACACCTTGAGGTTAAGTAATGCATATTATCTTGTGAACATGGAAAGAGACAGAGTGCTGCGATAGAGTAAGAACGAGGTAGCCAACATCTGCCCAGAACTTGGGGAAACTCCTTCAGGACTATCAGAGAAGCATTCCAGGTGGCTACAAGACTTTTGACTTGTACCGTATTTATTTTTTTACTCATACAGCTGTGACATTTAGAACATATACACTTTGGATTCCTAGGTGATCTAGTATCTTAAGAAGCAGAAAAACTGTATAGTATCAAAGTTCAGTTGTAATCCATCATCTTATTCATTTCATCATATTTTCCTGGATGGTATATCACCCCAACCTTTCTCAGTCTCCTCGAGCAATTAATAATTTGCTTTTTAGAGCAAACTATTGCCTGTTTTATAATCTTATTTCCACTGATTCAGGCTATAAACACTAACAAACCGACTTATTCCTAATAATAATAATAGAGTCCAGCCTGTTTTGTCTTGTCAGTGTCACACTAATGGCACCATAGATGACACTAATATATCTTAAATCTAAGTCCTGGATAACATGTACTGCTTGTTCAAAATAGACATGCTTGTGTAAGAGACATTACACATGTTTAAATACAGAGCACAAATACAAATTCTACAAATTCAAGTGAAATGTGTAATTCCAATTGAATTTACTCTTTCACAGACATCGCGGACTTCTATAAATATAACAGTTATACTACATAATACCTTTTTTGTGTAACATTTATACAGAATTGGTTTTAAGGTTTAGGGGAAAGATAATGTGACCATTATACCATGTGGTTTTGCAAATATATAAGATAGCTATAAGTAGCTTTTATAAATTCCATTAAAGAAATTTCTGCACTGCCTGTTCACAAAAAAAGGCATGAAGTACAGTATATGGTGTGTATTCTGGTGGTGACAGGCGTATCTATCTTCCAGAGCCCATTTTCCAGCATGATAGCTCTTGATTTAATTCTGGGACTCTTATCTCAGCTAGAAATAAAAGAGCTGATTAAAAGTTTCGAAAGTGACGCCTCTATTAAGCATAATCACATTTTCATACAATCACATTTTGTTTAATTTGTACCTGAAAGCTACTCTGATGGCAAATTACCTTATTAATAGTAATAATAATGAAAGTACTTTTTATTTATCACCAGTTAATTGCATCTGGTTATTAAATTTGCTTTACCAGTGTGTTCTGGTAGAAAAACACCATATAATAATAAAATAGCATATAATCAAGTACCAATAAATTTTCTTATAGAAAATCGATTTTTTAGTGTAGTAACAATTTATTGTATATTTCACAAGCACTGTTGTTCCATTGTGCTTGAACAGTAATTTACAGTGATATTCCAGGAAACCAGAGATCATTTTCTGATCGCTTCCAAAAGGAGATCTAGTAGTGCTCCTGCACAACAGCATCTGAATAATGCAGACATATAGAGTATAAAAAATGTTTTGATGATTGTGGACAGTGATGGAAGGGGCAGAGGTGGAAAGTTCAGGTCAAGAAAGTAAAAATCCAAACAAAGATTTTGTTTCAACCGGTTCAATGTAAAGAGTCAGAGTCACAGAGGACTCAGCTGGTCTATGTTTGGATTTCTACCCTCTAGACCTGAACTTTCCACCTCTGAGGTGGGAAGTGTGATCCAGCTACCAGGACACAGGACTGGGAGAAGATCAAAGCAGGAAACTGATTGTACACTGGATCTGGCTGATGCCTCAATCCATTCTCTAGGCCAGGGGTTCTCAAACTTCGGATGTGGACCAAACTGCAAGTTACCCAACCAATAATGCACCTTATGAATTAGTATGTTTAATGTAAAAAGGCTTCATGTATTTTGAAGTACAAAAATACAATGTAGAACCATCAATGTAGAACCATCAATGTAGAACCATCAATGTAGAACTTCACACTCACCAAACTCACACCCACGTAACTCGTCATAAGTCCCCCTACCCCCGTGACAAAGGGAGCATTAAACCAGTCTTTAAATTCCCATAATAATTATTGTATATCGATGTCTATATCGAAGGTTATTGTTAATTCATTAAAGTTGGTGAAATGCTGTTTTGTTATCGAAAATTGTCTTGGACGTCTGACATTTGATGTGCACCATTGATCAGAAGCCCTGCTCTAGACTTTGTCGGAGGCCACCTGTCTAGCTTGATGATCTGTTATCTCAGGGTTACTTGGCTCCTACTGAGTGATTTATCTGAAACTAGAAAAAAGCTTAAATATTGTGTTGGTAGAAGCAGAGGTCAACTAGGTGCAGTACAAGAAAAGGCCCGGTGAACTAAACTAGGAATGCATAATAAAACGATTAGAGGTAGGGGTGTATATATCCGGGAGGGAGACCAAAGCCGCTCAATAAGAAAAGTCACCATGGAATGGCTAATGGGCGTAATCACATGCATCGTTAGGGTCGCGCTATCGATTACGCAGCTCACAAACAGTTCTGTAGACAGGGTACACGCTTCACTTAACACCTCTGCCTTTAAGGTGTACGTTTTTCCTATACACTTAAACATATCAAGTTTATCATGTATTCAGTAAAAAATAGAATCAAAGACATGAGCTGCTGTATAATTCTATGAAATATGAGCTCTGTGTGAAAAGATTCTGTTTTAGAATTTTCATTGAATTCAAACGCACCAGCTGTTTACTGCACCATTGATTTTCTTAGTGAAAACATATTCCAGGTAAGATGAAGGGTAAAAAAAACTGAAGTATTTTGCATACAACACATTTTTCCTTTGTGAATTTAAACGCAATAGTTTGTGTGCAACTGCAGAGACTGGGAGCGTGATAGTAAGCAGTATTATAAAATTAAATCCAATAGGGTGTAAACCAAATTTGTTACCTTATTCTTAGAAGAGCTAGCATATAGGCATATTAAAACCTGTAAATATATAAAGCTGAACAACATCAAAAGATTATTGATCGAAAAGTCAGCTGATTTAATTCAGCCGAATTCAGGTTGCCTCCTCGGCACCGTACTTTAGGTGAAAATATGTACTATATAAATTATATATCAGTTATCTGATTTCACAGTGATTCTTAGTTTATAAGGAGAGCTGATTTACTGCAGCTAAAATGTGAAAGCTCTTTATTCTGTAAAGCATGGCTTCCTTTCCCCTGACTCACTACAGGCATGAAAAGGCATCAGTGCGATACAGTCAAGTATCTGCCTGTGTGAAGGTGGTGCGGGAGGAGCTCTGCGGCTCCCGGTGACCTGCAGTGGACGGGGCAGCGTCTGCTTCGCTACAGTCAGCGTTACTGGGGCTAATAGGGCCTCGCAGGGCAGTCTGCACCCCTTACACAGTGCTTCAGGGTCACCACTGGGCACGCGGCTACAAAAGTGCTTAAGCACTATTTATGGACTATTAATGATTTTAATATTTTATACAAGAACTGGATGGTTTAATGTTTTCCTCCTAACTCTGGAGGTTTTTATTTCCTCTCCTCTGTCGTCTTCTGTCATTTATTTTTTCCCTTTTTTCCTGTATCATGAACAATTTAGTATCCATGGACTAATGTTATGTCGCCACGTTAAGAGCCACAGGGCAACTGTTTCGTGATTGCCACTGTATGAAAATAAACTGAATTTCATTTGTAGAGATTAATCCAATCACTGACGGAGTGTTAGGGTCCAGCTGTTTCTCAGCTGACACAGTCGGTGATCAGAGTCATGCTTAAAAATGAACCCAACGCTGATTCTTTCACTTGTAATCCATTAAAGCTATTCACAAGTATTATAGCCTCTGATATGCAGAGAGCAGATACCCACATAGAGAAAAGGCCGGGGCTCTTGTAAAGGGAAAATTATTTAATTAACATACAGTACGCCAGCCATTAGGAGATTATCATCTTCATTAATATTTGAATGATCGACTTTGAGGAATTTTTGAAAAAGGGAAATTACACAAATGAAAAGCTTTTTGTTCTCAGGTCATTTTGCCCAGAACTACTCTAGAGAGCAGTTTTTACTTAAGGCCATGTTTTTAGTGATTTATAAACACATTCATAATGCATTATATTGCATTCATAAAGAATTATACACATAGCTATAAATATTTATAAAAGGGCATAACACATTATAGTCATGTTTACTATGCATTATGACTGCTTCATGAAGCTCTCATGTAATGCGCTATAGGTACCTTTATAATGCAATACAAAGCATCCTTAATGCTTATACTGACCATTATAAAGGTATCTATAGTGCATTATAGATGAGAGCTTCATAAAGCATTCATAATGCATAATACACTACATAATGTTATAATGTTACATAATGTGTTATGCCTTTTGATAAATTTTTATAACAATGTTTATAACACTTTATGAATGCATTATTATTGTTATGAATGTGTATGAACAGCAGGTGCTCCTGAACCAACTGATTTTGACTTATTTGCATATTTTAAAATATTTCTTTTTCATAAGTATATCTCTAGCAATGAAATGGTTATGAATAATTTTAAATACTTTTTTTTGCAAAAATATGTTGGCTAGGAGTTAGATATAGAGACTGTTTAGGAAAAGAAACTAAAATGAGTACATACGTAAACAGGCACAGCGGTTTTACACTTGAAAAATGAACTCACATGACTTTGCTCTTCAGGGGCTCCGCCGCCTCTGAGAGTGCTGACATTTTAAATCGGAAAAGTGGGTGCGATACGGCACATTCACACATGCGGCGCCGTGCCGCTATCTGCACGGCTGAGTCCTTTGCAGAGATAAGTCCTCTCTCTTTCTCGCTGGTGCGCCACCAGTGCTCTCCTACAGCAAACACCAGGTTCTTCTTTGAAATAATAGCATGGAACTAGCTTGTATACCCGGACTGGACCAACCCAGAGGAAGTGTGTTTCACTGACACCAAATCTGCAGCCCATGATGTTTCTCTGGAAGAATTCTTTGAGGGAAACTAGGGAAAACTAAACGTAAATATAGCATTTATATTTACGTGAAAGTTATCCGCTCTGGATCCAGCTATATTCAGTGCAGCCCTAATCGAAAGGAAGAATCCATCTTACTTCTTTTTATCTGTCATACAGCTATTACACACTTTTCCAGGAACTGGAACTCATCGTTGTATTTTTGCGCTTCAAAAAAATTCACTTTTTATAAATGCATTTCCGCCACGTGATTAAACGCACGCCTCATAAATGCCCACTGCCTCAAGTAATGGCTAATATCACAAAGGGCATAAGGTTGGGTACGTTTTTAATCACCACATAATGAAGCTTTAAAACTTCTGAGCATGGGGCGCGTAATATATCTTTAATGTTTTCCGTGTTTTCCGTGGATTTTAATTACCGTGAGTTGCGACAAAATATTTAATCATGCAACCTTTACAGCTTCATTGAATGATGCTCTTAAAGGTCATTTAAAGATACTATTCATCAGAGAGCCAGCCTATGGAGGCTCTGCGTGTAATAATATTTGTACCGATAAAACGTGACAGAACATCAGTTCCGGGATAAATGTGCCCCCCTCTGATTATGCTGACATGTCATTATCATTCTTCTTGTTGACAGCTTTTTCAGACCTTTTCAGACGGAAGGAGGTGACCGGCTAACCTACCTTATGTATTCTGCTCGTGTATCTGTGGTCAGCAAGCTAGCCTCATAGAAGACTAACACGCATGTCTTTGGATGACGTCTTGTTTTCCAGATTGTAAAGTTTTAATCTAGGCAGCAAAATAGCAATGAACACTTATTTTTATTCGCATGTAAAACCTGGTTTATGAAGTGTGGCCTTCAAAACAAGCAACATGCTACCACACAGAAAAGGGCTTTTCTCATGAGATACCTGCCTACCTTTTATCATCCCAGAGGTTAAACTTAATGCCCTGTCTGAGTAACGGTAGAAAAATTTCACCGCTGAGATTTACTTTTAGGGTAATTGTAAATGGTTTTCGAGTAGACTGGCGAAAACGTCCGCCATTCTTCTTGGCGGTGCCGTCATTATTGCATCTAATTGAGATATAGGCCTGTGTTGTCCTTTGTTGACTCCTTTGTCACCACAGTGTAAATGATCTGTATTGATTTTGTTTGCTCATTTCTTTTTAATTGCAAGGTTTGTTTTACGGTGTAATTATACCTAACCACAGTCTCGCGATTCACCAAAATTCAAGTCAATAATATTTCCTGCCCTGCGAGAAGACTCCCTCATGAGTGGGATATAAATAATAGCCACCCCGAAACACCAAACCCCCCCAGGTGCCATAACCGGTGGCTGTGCCCGTGCGCTCCCACCGCCCCCCTCCGATGACTCTGACCCGCCAGTGTTTTCCTGTTCACAAAGAGACACATTCCTTTCGCTGTCGGTCAGCAGCCGAGCAAAGAGCTGCGACCTGACACACCTGCCGCAGCAGCCTTTTATAAATAGCTTGTCTTACGAGAATCCTGCCGTCCTCTGACGAACACATCAGCCCAGAAATCGGCTTTAGCTACTTAGCTTTCCCCGGCTCGACATCACCTGTCCTACGCAACTCACGCCCACTTCAAATTACCTTGCACCGCGGAAAATAGCTGATAGCTTTTATTTCTACAATCTGAAAATTAAATCGCAGCGACGCTTCCCCTCCACTTTATTCCAAAGCCTGAAATTGAGCAGTTTTGACAGCCGTCACTGCTTGGGCTCCTGTTGATCTGATGACGGGTCCCGTGATCGCCGGTGGCGTGAAAGCCACAGGTCACCTCAGACCAGCATACCGATGGGACGAAACGTGAATGTGGAAATATAATTTCTGTGTGCTTGTATAATTAATGTGGGAGGCATTGCACGGGGGGAGCTAATGGTGAACGCTTCCATTTCAGCTCTCAGTAGGTAAGCTGAGGTGGATCTTGCTGAGTGAAGGGAAAGCAGACTCAGAGCTGACTTGGCTATTTAAAGAGCTGCCTAGCAAAGATACGTCTGAATCGCCGTTCCTGTGTAATTTCGGTCAGTGTAATAGAGGTAGACCCTGCTGTCCTGTCGTTATTACCGCGGATAAGCAGGGCAGTACCCTCGCACCGGCCACCATCCGAGAGAGCTCGGATGGTATAGCTCGTCAGCGCAGTGATCGATGATCAACACGACACAAACAGTGGTGTTCGAGAGGTCTGAAGACTCGCTAAAAGCCAGCGGGCCTGGGGGGGCTTCACTGAATGGATGTTCAGTGGAGCCATAAAACATGAAAGCGATGCTGGGTCCCCACGTACCTGAAAGTGTTTCACCAATATTGACTTTAAAACACAGCGGTGAAAATGAGAACAGGGCCCCGCATTCTGCCACACAAGCTAATTATCCCTGTTGCTATTCGGCCGACACAAACCGGCCAAGTGTTATGACCGGAGCCACAGGTATCCATGAGCAAAATGATGAGCTAACACCTGCGATTTTTGGGGGGGGGGGTCTTAGGGGACAGGGTGTGATTTCCCAGCTCTCCTCAGATCTTTATTGTCAGTCTTTCACTTGGCCTTGTCAAGTGAGGCCACTAGACTGGTAGCGATTCAAAATCGCAGGCTCACATTAACAAACTCATGTGCCACAGCTCATAATCGAGACGCTCCACAAGGCTCGTCGCACTTGATGACTTTCGACTGCCTTTTCAGAGTTCAGCCTCATGGTGATTTAACGCAGGGCAACACTTCCTGGAATTGCGGCGACACCACATCTGAGATACGAATTGCTTTTACACGTTATGTCCTTCTCCCTCCCAACACGTACTCAGTATTCCCTTTGAGGTCGCGAATCCGAACCGGTTTCTGTGGTGCTCCATCCTTCCAAATGACTGAGCGGCTGATAGTGTCAATGACAGATATAGCAGGTATGAACAAGATAACCTGTTCCTTCTTGTCAGATAGAAAGGGGGGGGGGGGGGTTACTTGTGGATGTTTGCTGGTTTGCCACCCCCCACCCCCACGTGGCTTGTACGACAACAAGAAGGCTCCGGCTTGCCATGTCGACCTAAATGCGCAGGCGTGGTCACCGCCTCACCGGTCTGAGTGTCTGTTAATGGCAGCATCACTGGTCAGGACAACCAACAGAGGCCCGTGTGACGCGGGGACTAGGCGGCAGGCGGCACGATTATTCAAAAGTTTTCCCTCTTCCGGGATAGATGAGGACACACTGAAGGACTGGACTAAACAGGACACACATGTACACACAGAGACAGGCGAGACAGGTTTGTGAAGGAAAAAAATACAAACCAGGACAAGTGTGGGAATGTCGGTTATGGATATTGCCGTTAACTTTGCGGTCCTGGTTATAGAGCCAAAGCAAAATAGAACACACCAATATACACAAATTATCGAAAATTAGTGTGACAGGTGGAATAAATCAATACAGGTGGTCTAAGTCACCTGACTCTCCTTCCCGATATGACCTCGCCTCCCTCACACCCTCCCACGGTGATTTCTTTTTATTACCTTGATCTAAAGTAGAGGGTAATTAAAATGTTGCCTGTACCCACCCCTTTAATAAGCCTGCAGTTTAGACCAAAAATAGCTCTATTCTTAGGCAGCCTTTTACTGAAATGAATAACTCAGGTGGTACATAACTAAAATTCAAACAATTTTTAAGTGTCTTACAGTTAAATATCAATTGTTTGAAATATTCCTCAGGTTTTCATTCAGAGGTATGTGTGACATAGACTAGATACCATGTCATGTCATGTGACATAAGCCACAGGACAGGGCCAGCGTTCAAGTCTTTGCATAAAGGATCTGGTATTTTTGAGCTGGTGAATTCTGCAGAACAGTTCCGTGCGAAAGTCTTAAGCAGTCAAACAAAATGTTTAAAGCTATTTATCTTGGTAGTGAGTGTATATTTCCTCAGGAAAAAAAAACATAATTTAAGATTAGGAATGCTTTAATTTGACTTCCATCTTACTTAATTAATTAATCAGATAGCCTGATGAGGAACTAATTAGCAGAACGAGGTATGTTAGTAATCGAGTCCAAAAATGCATGACTACATTGGATGGTCGCAGCAAACATGAGTTCATCAATTAACATGAGCTGAGATTTTGAAATGTTTAAGCTGACATGGTTTGACATAGTTGGTCATAGTTTTACACCAACGTGAAGATCATTAAAAAATCATTTTCTAAGGGACGTCTGAGTAATCTGTGTTAGTTTAGTCCTTATATTATTGATTTGATTTCTGCTACTAAGGTACAGTGCACTGTTCTGAAAGGATACCCAAGCCGTTTACCAAGAGTAGCCTTCACCTGTCTGGTTTGTTAGAAATTAAATCCCACAGGTGCTTTTCACCTTTATTTCTTTGCCATTAATGAAAAAAAGAATCATTAAAAAATTATTCTGAACATTTTGTGAAATCAATAAGAGGAAGCTTAAGAAAAGCAATGCTGAACATTTATGTCTTGATGAGTATTGACTCATTTTTTTCTGAAATTTATATGAGACCCGACTGAAGTGTACAAGTCAATAAACTGAATTCTACTTTAAACACGAAATTGTCCACTGAGTCATGTATTGTAAAAAGATTCAGTGGTTCATTCACTTTATACCAGCTGGCTCAGTTTATCTTTAGTATGTAACCTGCTTTCATCACAAAGGATTCAAAACTAGGGTTTAAAAAATGATTCAGTCAGTTTTTATATACTCAGGTACACTGTCAAACTTCCAAGAACTGAGAGTATCGAGCTTTTAATTTCACAAACATTAGGTGAGTCACCACTTTTTTGTTTCCAAGTCAGATGCATAAAAGTGATAATTTTGTAGGTTGCAAAGTTTTCACACCGTGTAATGCTTGGTGTGAATAGTGTGTGATTAAAAGGAATGTGAAAATGAAAACAGGATGGCATTAAAAGTGGATCAGCTGCAAGTGACAAAGCTAATGTTAGATTCATTTAAAATCTTCACCCTTGAAACTCAGCCATAAAAACTCAAATGAAGATTCTGAATGTTCATGCAGCTATTTCCTGCTATACCTGAGGGTGAAACAGTAACAATTAAATGGATCGTCACCTATTGTAAAACATTACTTTGCTCTCTGGCTCTGTTGGACCGTGGAAGCTTTATGTGAGGCTTCATTTCACATCAGCTAAACGTGTGTCTTTACTTTCAGGTGACACATTAAAATGGTCTTAATACATATTAACTGCTGTAATTTAAATCTGATGTTGTATGACTATTTGGGAAAGCTGTTTTAACAACCAAGTAATTAAATAATTGGAGTTACAGATTTTATTTTCATACACATAAATAATCAAATAAGAGCATTTGATTTTGATAATGGTCCTTGAGTTAAGATTTTAAAAATAAAAAACAGCCCGCCAATTTCATAAAGTATGAGATAAAGTACATGTAACATTTTGTCAAGTCTTGAACATCGAGTGAAATTTTCTGAAATTTTTACAAGGGCAACAACGATGTGGGCATCTCAGGGACGGTTCCCGCTGACACGGGAGTTTCCGTCGGTTCAGGGAGCGGTGAAAACACCCATGGTGGCATTTCACTAAAAGACACTAGTGTCTACATTTGCAGTCATGCTCAGTTATAAAGTCAATTATTTCACCTGACAGTTGTTCGTTCACATTCGCATAGGGAAAAAAAGTGTAGTGGTGTTGTGCATAGGCTGATCTGCGCCTGCTGGGACATTAATAAAGGCTAAAATATTACAATCCATCTGCAACACAACACCCAGTGCTGACTCAGCAAATGTAACCCCCAAATGCTTATGTTGTCATCCAGCTTCTGAAGTGAATCCAATGCAGCACACACTTCTCAGGTCCACCGCTGGAACCATCTGAGACAATAGTCTGTGTGACATCAGACCGGACCGTGGTGTCTTTCTGTACCAGCTTAAAAAACGCACAGTATGTGCAGGAGAACAGCTCAGGACATTTTAGGGTAGAATAAGGAGGGTTCTGCCATTTTCTCTGCCCTCTGAACACTGTCCTTTTCCACAGTGGTGATGTACAACCGTAAATGGAAAATGATGAGCAAGGACCTGTCTAACATTGACAACAGAATCACTAATATACTTGTTACACATTAATAATGAGCGATTACCAGCATCACAGGTAAATTCAGCAAAAATTGATGGAGCGCAATTTTGGTGTGACGTCGTAGTGACAGGGGAGAGAAAAGGGAAACTTTCCATGGAGGTGAAAAATGCTGACATCTTTCGGGGGAGCAAAAAAATGACGTATTGCTGCGAAGATTTTGGGGCAGCTGTGTAACATGCCTGGTTGGACAGTACATCAGCCACTGTTGAACTGAGTACATTTTTAAACACTTTAATAAGATATTGAGCCGATGCAGGGGATTCCTGGGAAATGGTGAGGAGCGGCGGGAACATGGCGGCTTTGCCCACAAGTATGAATTTGACAGATGTATCATATAAAAGCATGTATTGCATCAGTGTTTAGAACAGCACAGTAAATAGGCTTAAATAGCTGTTTGCTTGTGTAATATTCTCCGTGGAATGCTTCAGTACTCTGGCACATGGGGATTAGTTAATATAAATACTAAGCCTTGCATCCCTGGTGATCCGTAAAAAGCCTCTCACGGAATCTCATGGAAGCTATTTGTGAGAGGTTTGGGGTGGCATCAAAGGTACATTAGTCTGGGATACTGTATTCCCATTATACGTGCCATCTGCTGGGTGAACTGGGAGTATCATTATCAATGTCAGGACAAAGACGCACTAGTCAAACCTGCAGTAGCTCATGCGAATAGCTGTCAGAAACGTACTGCGAGTTTATTTTACATTATTCCGATGTAAGTGAGCCGTGTTGCTGGAAAGGTGCCTTTAATCAACCCTCAAAAGTTACACTCAGGCATTCATAACATGAAATATTTTCTCTATAAACATTGTGTGACTTGATTTTGAGCACGGTAATCTAATCTAAAAGTTTGTTAAAATATATTAACAGTGTTGAAGTTCAAAGAACTGTAGTTCAGTGATCTCACGGCAATAAACAAGGAATAAATTAGAAATCAATATTTTAATCAAAGAAAAAATATTTGGCCTTAAGAGTCTGATATTGATATTCTCTCAGGCTGGCAGGTTTCACTGGTGATGGAGGTGAATGTTAACGTCACAAAAACATCAACACTTAATACGATATAAATTGTTTTTTTATCAAAAATATTCATTAGAGTGGGGTGACTAGATGGTGCAGTCGTTAACACTGTTGCATCACAGCTCTGGACCCTCGGTTCAAGTCTCCGCCAGGGTTCCATTTGGGTGGAGTTTGCATGTTCTGCCCGTGTCATCTTGGGGTTTCCTCCAGGTTCTCCAGTTGTCCCCAAACAGTCCAAAAACATGGAGTTACCAAACTGCATGTGTGAGTGACTGGTGTGTGAGTGTGCCCTGTGATGGGTTGGCGCCCCATCCTGGGTTATTCCCCGCCAAGTATGTGTGAGTGACTGGTGTGTGAGTGTGCCCTGTGATGGGTTGGGCCCCCGTCCTGGGTTATTCCCTGCCTTGCATGTGTGAGTGACTGGTGTGTGAGTGCGCCCTGTGATGGGTTGGCGCCCCATCCTGGGTTATTCCCTGCCTTGTATGTGAGAGTGACTGGTGTGTGAGTGCGCCCTGTGATGGGTTGGCGCTCCGTCCTGGGTTGTTCCCTGCCTTGCGCCTATAGCCTCCAGGATAGGTTTCAATAGTTCAATAGTTCCTCAGTAGTTCCTTCAGTAGTCCCTCAGTAGTTCCTTCAGTAGTTCACAAAGGTTTACAGAATTAGATCTAAAAACCTATAGTAAATGCATGAGATAACATATGTGTCACGATTCATTATTAATGAATTAACCTGAGATCAGTATGTAACTAAGAGTTAGTTTGTGGTTAGTAATAGTACAATATTATACTATATTAATTGTGCCCTGTCCAATGTTACAGTCAGTAGTAATCAGTAACATTAAAAAAGTAAACAATATGTAATTCACAGATTTTAGTGATCATCTTCTAAAATAAAGACATGATATACCAAAACACACTGAAAGTTTTTCCCAGCAATTAATTATGATGTTATCTTCTACAGAGCAGTTCTCAGACACTTCTGTATTCTGTACACTCATAATTTACTAATAAAGAGCATTAACTCCAAGACCACATCTTAATGACAGACCTCACATCCTGCCTAATTCCACCACCTTTCCAAGTGTTTCCTGTTAAATGTGACTTATTCAGTAAATGTATTCACCATTTGCCAAATTATTATTTTTTTAAAGTTGGTTTTAAAAGGCAATTTGAGTTACATCCGGAAAGGCTTTTTATAAAATGGTAGAATAGGCAACATTAGGAAGCCAAAGAATTCTCATATTACAGTAACGAAAAAAAAACATCTGTGAGTGCAATCACCATGTTGGTTTGTGTTTTTGTGGTGGCGATGTGTTCCAAAATATGCAACTTTATGATATGAAAATTGCTGTTCACTGAAAGAACGGGTTTTATCAAAATATTTGTGGTGCAGTTTGTTAAAACAACCATTGCCTCCACCGACAAAAGGGTTTTAGTCATTTAAAGTGTGTCTTACGTTTCCCATTTCCTATTAGTAATCATATCCTATGGAGTTTGTGCTTCGCTGTGTTGAATTTTAGCCCGTGGCTTCATCAAAGTCGAGTAAAATAATCTTTTCTGTTTTCGCCATTGCATCTCCTCCCAAAATAACAGATTATGTCCTGTAACTAAAACTAATTCATATTATACATAAAAAAATCTTTCATCAAACACATTTATACGAGTCAGTGCCTTGCACTTTATCCTTTCAATAGCAGGATATTACTGTGTTTTATTGGTGCCGTATAAGTTAAGTACATTTCACAGGGGTATAAATTATGTGTGTCCCTCCTTGGGCATTGGCCTGCCACAACTGGATCCCAACAAGCTCCTAAACCTCTTTGCTAACATTCTTACTAAAAGAACACATTTGAATCGGCACCAAGCGGTCTCACCATGCCAACTTCACCATCCAGTCATTCCTAAAGCAGAGTTTCTCAGCTCAGTCCTGATAGTCCACGTTTTTTCTCCCTCCCTACTCCCGGCCAGATAGTCCACGTTTTTGCTCCATCCCTGTTACCGGCTGGATAGTCCACGTTTTGCTCCCTCCCTGTTACTGCCCGGATAGTCCACATGCTTGCTCCCTCCCTGCTCCCGACCAGATTGTCAAGTTTTTGCTCCCCCCCTGTTACCGGCCGGATAGTCCATGTTTTTGCTCCCTCCCTGCTCCCTGCCAGATAGTCCACCTTTTTGCTCCCTCCCTGCTCCCGGCCAAATAGTCCACCTTTTTGCTCCCTCCCTGCTCCCGGCCAAATAGTCCACGTTTTGCTCCCTCCCTGCTCCCAGCCAGGCAGTCCACATTTTTGCTCCCTCCCTGCTCCCTGCCAGATAATCCACGTTTTTGCTCCCTCCCTGCTCCCGGCCAAATAGTCCACATTTTTGCTCCCTCCTTGCTCCCTGCCAGATAGTCCATGTTTTTGCTCCCTCCCTGCCAGATAGTCCACCTTTTTGCTCCCTCCCTGCTCCCGGCCAAATAGTCCACCTTTTTGCTCCCTCCCTGC